>VYZM01008469.1:0-32560 GCA_013398915.1 Dromas ardeola | reverse complement strand
ACTCGCGTGATGGGCAGCGGGGAGGGCCCTGCGTTAGGTCAGCCCTTGCGGACAGCGTCTGGGTTTGGAAGGGGAGCGCAGGTTGGTTCTGCATGCGTGTTGGGAGCCCAGAGTTAGGGCCTTAGCAGCATGAGCGGTGGCACTTGTTGCTCTTAAGGGCGCTGTTGGTAGTGTCTGTGGGTCAGCCTGCCTTTCACTTCTCGGGGCCATTCGTTTAAAAACAAATAAGCAAACACACGGGAGGGTGTATATTGTGTGTACGGATATATTGGGTAGCCAGGTTTGGCAGAAATAACATTGAAAATAGTCTGCAGGGCAATTGTTTGCGGGAGAGAAGGGACACTCTAGATGCATATTCTGTTGGTGTGTAGTTCAGCTGTCATGCTGACTTGATCTCTCGTCTCCCTGAGGTGCCAACGATGGCTGTAGAGAAAGTCTTTGTGTACAACAACACGTCCATTGTGCAGGATGAAATTCTGGCTCATCGTTTGGGCCTCATCCCGATCCGAGCTGACCCTCGACTCTTCGAATATAGAAACCAAGGTGAGAGTCTTGGATCAAATAGAAATAGTGAAGGTTTGCCCCAAAGTAGGAAATCGGGGTCACAGAAATGGGGCAGAAGTGTGATTCCGTAGGAGCTCATGCTGTTCTCCCCTTCCCAGGAGATGAGGAAGGCACAGAAATTGATACTCTGCAGTTCCAGCTGAAAATAAAATGCAGCCGAAACCCTCAGGCAGCCAAGGAATCATCTGATCCTAATGAACTATATTTCAATCACAAAGGTGAGTTCTCTCCTAAAAATAGGTCCCGTTTTTTTCTTTTTTGGTCTTGGGAGTCAGGATTTGGTCTGTTTTCTCAGCCCTGTGAGCAGAGAGAGCTGATTCCCTCATTCTGCTAAATTTATTTTTTGCCATCTCCAGTCCTGTACAGGTCAGCAACCTGTTTTGAGACAGCAAATGGCTGATGCTTGTGGCTTCTCTTTGCAGTGTACAGTAAACATATGACGTGGGTACCCTTGGGGAATCAGACAGACCTCTTCCCAGATGCTGACTTCCGACCTGTTCACGATGACATCCTCATTGCACTGTTGCGACCTGGCCAGGAAATAGATGTGCTTATGCACTGTGTCAAGGGTATAGGTGAGTCGTGGGTCCCGGGGCAGCGGGAGGCAGAGTGTGAGTGCTTTGACTAGGGCATAGCCACGTGAAGGGGAAGGGTGGAGAACTGGCTTTCCCCCTGGAACTTTAGGCCCTGGCATCCTTGTGCTTTTGTTCTCTGAGGCCTGCCCTCATCCTTAACTTGTAACTCTTCATGCAGGTAAAGATCATGCCAAGTTTTCTCCCGTGGCCACTGCTAGTTATCGACTGCTTCCTGACATTACTCTCCTACAGCCTGTTGAGGATGAGGCAGCTGAGATGTTGCAGAAGTGCTTTTCCCCTGGAGTCATTGAGATCCAGAACATCAAGGGTACTTTTTTTCCTGCTCTAAAGTGCCTTGTTCCTTACAAACCTTAGCAGAGACTGATTAGAGATTAGAGCCAAACCTTGTAGATACAAAACCACACTGTGATGTCTTGCCGAGCAGCAACTGTTCATGCTGTTCTGAGCCTGGTTTTGTGGATGAGTGGCTGTCACATGCAGGTGTGTTGGATGATGAACTGGGATCTCCCTGAAATGCTAAGGCATTGGGTGTCTGCCCGCAGAGCCCTGTGGCTGCAGCTTCCAGTACTGTTCAGTTATCTGTAAGACTGGGTAGCGAGCTTGTTTTTCCCAGCATCTGAGTGTGGAGAACATTTCTTGTGTCCTGTCCAGGGGTACATACAAGCTCTGTGTTTGGGTTGGAACTGTTTAAGAAGACCAGTTCTGTCAGGTTGGAGTTTCATGTTGGGGATGTGCTGATTCTTTATGTTGGTAGCTTTGCTGCCTTCGCTGATGTGGGAGTGTATGTTTGAGGGGTAAGCACCTGCCGTGACTACAAGGCACCCATCTGCTGCAGGCACCCATCTCGTTTCATCTTTCCCTTTTTTAGGAAAAAAGGTGGCAAGAGTAGCCAATGCACGATTGGACACATTCAGCAGAGAAGTTTTCCGTCACGAGGGTCTGAAGAACCTTGTGCGCCTGGCAAGAGTGCGAAACCATTTCATCTGTAAGTGCCCCGTTTTCCACAGGATATAGAGCCCTGCTGTGGTTTGTACAAACAAGCAGACTGGCCAGCACGTATAGCTGGGGCCCTGCCTCCCCCTTTCCTGTCCCCCGTCATCAGCATTCATACATTCATGTTCTAGTGGGTAACTACTGAGGTGTTGCTTTGGGATTAAATGTGTTTGTGCTTCCTGTGGCGAATGTAACCTCTTCTCCCCTGGCTGTGAAGATGTGGCTTGTCAGGAGTGCGGTGTAAGGGAAGAAGAGGGACAGAAATGCTGAAGCTGCCTAGTGGCTGTGCTGACTCGTGTCTTCTGTGCAGTTTCAGTGGAATCGACGGGTATCTTGCCTCCGGATGTGCTGGTGAGCGAAGCCATCAAGATCCTGATGGGAAAGTGTCAGCGCTTCCTGAATGAGCTGGACTCTGTGCCTATGGAGTGACCAGGCTGTAGCTGGGACGTGTATCCCTGCACTGCTGTTCTGGGCTTCCTGTATCTGCCTGCTTGGACGATTCCTCTTCCATAGGCAAGAGGTTTGAGATGGACTTGTTGAGACCTAGGCCCATCTCTTTGAATTTATTTTCAGTTGGTAATGAGCCTCAGTGAGGAGATGAACTAAAATAAAGGCTTTTCTTTACAGCTGCCTCCTTCTGTGCAGTTCACAATTGTGAGACTAACAGAGAAGAAAGTGGCAGCAGATCTAAAGATGAATAATAGCGTTTATTTTAGATTGCACGCATTACGTGAAGAGGACTGATATGGCAGTGTGGTGAAGCACTTCGCAGCAGGTCAGTGAGATTTAACAAGTCAGTATCAGTGCAGGACTGTTTCGCAAGTGTCTCAAACCAGCTCCGGGGTCGTTAATGTGGTAGGTAAAAGGCTGTACTGTCAGAGGGCTGGGACACCTCTCCTATGAAGAAAGGCTGAGAGTTGGGATGTTCAGCCTGGGTTAGACTTTGGGGAAACCTTATTTTCACCTTTCTGTATATAAAGGGGACATGGAGAAAGACTTTTTACCAGGCCCTGTAGTGACAGGACAAGGGGCAGCGGTTTTAAACTGAAAGAGGATAGACGTAGACTGGACATAAAGACATTTTTTACAGTGAGGGTGGTAGTGAGATGCTGGGACAGGTTTCCCGGAGAAGTTGTGGATGTCGCATCCCTGGAAGCGTCCAAAGTCAGGTTGGACGGGGCTTTGAGTAACCTGGTCTAGTGAAAGATGTCCCTGCCCACAGCAGGACATCGGACTAGACGGTCTTTGACAGGCCCTTTCAGCCCAAACCATTCTATGGTTCTCTAATACAGTAGGGGGCTTCTCTGTGCAAAGGTGGGGTATAAAAAACATGCGCTGCAAGGACCAACTGTCCCTTCTTAAGTAGCTCAAGGTAAGACATCTCTTCCCAGGTGTGAGACTTGACTACTCTGTTCTCTCTTTCAGTGACTGAACATACTTTGGGCAGAACACTGGGACGGTGGAGGGCAAGTGACAGTCAAAGGCCTGTCTCCACCCAGGGAAGCCTGGGAGGACTTGCAAGTTAGTTGCAATGGTGAGCACTAGTGTTAATCAGCACTGGGTAGATTTTGGCTTGTGAAAGTCTCTCTTGACGAGCTGATGAAGGAACTGGAACGTCAGAGAATGGCTGGGAGTACTGGTGTGTCCCAGTTGGAGGCTACTTTAGTAGTAGGTGCACCTTTCTGGGCTATTGCTGCGCATGTTTCCCATATTGCTTATGGGCATACCCAGGAATAGCTATGCCAAATATTTTTTTCACTTTGGCAACATGTACTCTTCAAGCTGTAAACTGGGATCTAGCAGCTGTTGTGGAATTAATATAAACCAGCTCTGAGTGACATGGTTGGGCATCGACGCAATTTCCCCTTTTTTTCCTCTAATTTCCCCCCTTAATTTAATTATGTATGGATGAATGGTTCGTCCCCTCCCTGATAATGTATGTTGTCTACCAGCAAAGGTGTTCCCTTTTTGGTAGCTGGAATAAGAAGTGCTAAACAATCCTTGGGAAGGCACTGTGGGCAGAACAGAGGGCTCAGATCTTACTGCAACAGATAAAAGAATAAAAATGAAACCATGACACCACGTGTATGAAACGGAATAGCTTTACTGACATTCAGAGGTGTAACACAACCAGTTCAGAGACAGCTTCGGATTTAAACATTCCTACAAAAAAGGTTCTAAAAACCATTTAAAAAAAACCCCTTGTGTCTAGCATGAAGTCACAGAATGTTAAAAATATCACAACACAATAAATATACCCAGCCTTTCCTAGAGCCAGGAGCCACGTTAGCTCAGAGGTTAAAAAAGTTTGAGCCCAGGAGGAACGTGGAGGCTGCTGGTGGAACAGCTGGGGCAGGAGGGTGAATGGATTCCCCAAGGCCTGCTCTTCCTTTCCGTGCTCCCACCCCTTCCAACCCCAGCTTTTCTGTCCAGTCTGTCCCAGTGGAGACACCACCTTCTCTGCCCGCCACAGTTCGTAACCTGTTCTGTCTCCTGGATGGCAAAACTGCCAGCCACCTCTGGACAGCCACCTGGACAGACTCTCCCAGCTCCTATGCTAACACTAGGACAGATCGAGTGAACCATTTGTCATGTAAGAAGAACCAGCTTTGCAGACTGGAGTGGTTTGACAGAGTCCCACCTCATCTAAAACCCAGTTTCTGACCTGGCTGCTCTTCTCCCCTGTAAACTGCAGTATAAACCCCACCCCTCCTGCCCCACCAGGCAATTCTCCAAGAAGTACCAGGCTGGGTAAAAACACAGGCTACCGTCACCTCCACAGCAAGAGGGGGAGGAGATCCCTTTTGGTTTGCAGGTGCTTCAGATATTGGTCCAGGTTTTGCGTACCCTGCACTGGCCATGTTCTAGTCTACAGGGCATGGTAAAAAGAAATACTAATTAAAAAAAATAGATCTTTCCTGCTCCCCCTGAGAGATGTCCAAGAAAGGCTGGCACTAAGTAAAAGCCTTCCGTTTGGCTCTGGGTAGAACAAGCTGTATGATCATATATATATACATTATGCATGTATATATATGTATGACAGTGTCTGCTTCCTAGAGAGCAGCTGCACCTTAAAAAGGCTGATCTCAAAGGAGATCCTGGAGCACTGCTGGGCTTCTGGCACACAGCCCTCAGCCCCAGGCTCCGCATCCTGCAGGGAAACGGATTCATCAGAATACCAGTCTGCTAGGAACAAGTGCTGATAGGCGCGGCAGGAGTGTCCGATGTGTTCCCTACTAAGGCTGGCTACTAGCACGCAGAGGAAGACAAGGCTAGCCCCTTTTCACATGGCACACTACTCTGCCTTTTGCATTAATCCTAAACCCCAAGGGATGAAGAAGTGGAGCAAGAGTGACCCAAGGCTACAGGATGACCAGGCTTTACCTAACGGAGTCTATGGGCTCAGCTCCCACGTTGCGGAGAAGCAGAGCTCTAAAGATGCTCATCCAGTGGAGGGGAGGGGAAGGGATCAGGAAAAGTTTAATAGACTGGTTCAAATGCCACCGCAGGTCCCCATCCCAGTGTAGGGAGGAGAATGGGACAGGACCTGTTAAGGGGCTTTATTCAGACGAATGCTTGTGGAGGCGATGACAAGGAGAATCTAATGTGCTTACTATGAGGAGAGACAAAATAGAAGGTAGGGGAGGAGATGGCTGCAGCATCCCAGGCTCAGGGCTCAAAGAGTGCATTGAGGCCTTCTCCGTCCTCAGTTTCTAGCACGTCTGTCTCCAATGATGGCTTCACCATTTTGAAGAGAGATGGGAGGTTCCGGATATGAACTTCCTTGCGGAACTGCTCCCCAAGGGGCTTCTGCAGAGGACAGACAAGCAGGCATCAGTCATTACTGCCTTCACAGCCCCACTCAGCTCAGAGGCAGGCCCCAGATTCTGAGCAATACCTAGGCCCGCAACCTTTGCTTGCCTTTTGGGGAATCTCCGGCCTGATCCCTCCCAAGTCCCAGGGCGCTGAGGTAACTGCCAGTGCACCAGCTCCCCAGCTTCAAGCTCAGTGCCACCAGGCTCCAATGCCACCATTGTCACAAAAGCCCAGCACCCACCTGGCACCTTCGCTCAAACATTTTAACACCCTGTTTCCCCAGGCACCTTTGTGTAAGGTACCCCCTGCCTCTCTGTGAAAAGTCATCCCTGGAGGGGCTGCTCAGCCTGTGCTGCCATCCCCGCTGTACCCCCAGGTTGAAGCGAGACAGAACACTGAGAATGTGCCGCGACAGCTTCCTGGCTGGGAATGGGGGTGGGCTGGGCAGAGGCAGGCAGGCTGCCCCATCACTTCTGCAGGGTACCCACGTGAAACAAAATCGGTTTGTTTTCCTCCAGGATATCACCTACCCCAATGCAACCTGTGATGAGGCGCTTGAAATGATCCTTCCGGCGCTTGTCTGCCACCTTCTGCAGTGTTGGGTTGAGAAGCTTTGAATCAAACTGCTCCAAAGAATCCCTCTGGATATCTGGGACCTGTTCCATCACTGCCTTCAGCTCAGCGTAGCGAGGGCGCTGCAGGGAGAAGTATGGTTTACACAGCTCTGCTAAAGGAGCAGCCCAGCCCCCCTTTGGGGGCCATTAGCTCCTCTGCCCCTATCCAAGCATGCACGGGATTAGTTTTCCACCACTCCCCAGCCAACCTGGCATCTGGACAAAGAGCAGAATTTCTCACCAAGGCCTCGTAGATCTGGAAAGCCAGGTGGACAAGAGCTGCCATGCAGCCATCGTGCTGCCCATGTATCTGTAAGCCCTTCAGCACGCTTGTGAAAAACCAGGACACGGCATCGGGCAGGAGGTTTCCTGGAAGCACCTGGGGAAGAGGCACTGTCAGCACGGAAGCAGGATACTGATACGTGACTGCCTTTCTGCAGCAGCTCGGTCTTCCCGAGAGAGAAGGTGCCCAGGGGTGAAGCAGCCACACTTCTCACTACATTCAGAGCTTCCTCTCCCAGCCCTGCCAGAACTAATCCCTTCTTCCTCCCAGCGGTACCTGTTTGAGCAGCGGCCAGCAAAGCTGTGTTGTGGTTCTTTGGCAGGACAAGGTGTCCTTCCAGGAAAGGGATGTATAGGCAGTGATCAGCAGTGCGGTGCAAACATCCTGAAAAGGGGCAGAGAGAGAAAACAGTCAGAGGAACTATTTCCCAACTCCAGGATTCATACCTGAAGGAAGGCAAAAAGCAATCCAGGGATTGTAGGAGCTCCTCGGGGCCATCTTCTGAGAACCCTGTGTGCTGCTGCTGCAGCTGAAGGTGCTCAAAGGCACCCAGTGTGCACCATCACAGCCATAAGGAACCAACGTCAGGCAAACCCGCTCCCTTCATCACCCATGGACTCCCATCAGCTGCTACTCTCAAGTCAGTGCAAAAGCTTATGCAAGAATTCCTGAGGGGTCCACAGGAGAGGAGGAATACAGAGGTATCAGGATGAAGGTACTCTGCACAGCGGGTTGTGTTAACACTTTGGCTCTTGTGCCAGCTCTGGCAGATTTTACAGGAAAAAAAGGCACTGCTGGGTGAAGTTCTTCCTCGTGAAGACTGGCGCCCAGGATGAAGGCAGAGCCAGGGAGCACCCTGGGGGCTGAATGCCCAGGGCCTTGCCCACAGAAGGGCTGAAACTCTGTAGCTGCATTCGCTTTGTGGCTTCTGCAACCATTAACAAGGCCCTTAAAGAACACATATGTTCCTGGGAGAAGATTGTCACCCTGGGGAATGCTCCAGCAGTTGCCATCTCTGTAGCAGCATCTGGCTGCACCCCAGACAAGGGGTGACAAGGAGTACAGAGAAAGGATGGTGGAAGTCAGAGCATGCACTCTTACCTCCTGCTTCATCAGACACTTGCCGAGCTCAGTGAGCTCTGCGCTGGCAGGGGGAGTCACCTCCGTGGCCATCGCCTCATCATCTGCAGAGCAGAGAGAAACGCAGCACTGTGAACACGTCCTCCCGAGGACGGAGGAAGACACAGGGAGGCCCAAGTGAGAGCTAAGCTGGGAGCCAGGGGACAGTACACAGCATGACTGCGCTGGCACAGCTTGCCAGAACATCTCTCTCCAAGCAGAAAGCACCCACCCTTTGTGGGGGAGGAAGGGCACCCAACTAGCTACCTCCAGCTCTTGGGAAGACCGTGCACATCTCCCTCTTCTCCTCAGGCCTCTTCTTGGTACCTCAAGAATCAGCTGCTCCAACATGCCACCTGTGAACCCTACAGCACATTTGCTCCTAGGCCCAACTGGGTTTTTCTGTGGCCCCCAGACACATTGGCCAGGACAGAGCGGAAAGCTTCGTAGCACACCTATACCCCTCACACAGAACTTCCAGCAACAGCCCAGCCTCTCCCTCTTAAAAAGTGGGAAAAGCGCGTGCACACACCAAGGGAAGGAAAGGCAAAGGTGGGCATTTACTCACCGTCTCCGTCTACAGCAGCAGTAGTGTTATGCTCAACACCTTTCTTAGAGACACAGCAAACAGCTGCAAAAACAGTTGCAGGTCAGAGAAGCAGAAAAGGGAAGATGCTACTTCAGAACGTGCAGAGATTATCCTGCAGACTCTGATGGGCTCACAGCTGCTTCCAGCTCCCTCAGCTTTTACACAGTATCTGAAGAATCTGAAAGCCCAGTGTAAAAGCCAAATACTGCGCTACCTGGAAGGCTGAAACATCCCACCCGCAGCATCCTCCCACACTGGAACCTGCTACACTCTGTCCACTTCAAACTACTGAGAACCAGGAACAGGCAAAACCATTTGAAGCCTAGAACCTGAGAAAAGCAGCATCTTAAGGACACAAGGCAGATCAAGAAAGGAGATATAAGGCTGAGGATCTGTAATCTCCGTGCAGAGTCAATTTTCCCAGCCTCTCTGCTCAAAGCCACGCTGGCAAAAACATGATGTTGGAGAAAGGGAACACAAAGAAAGGAGATTGCTTTGGAGCAGGGATTCTTCCCTTCTGTCTGGCTAGAGACATGGCAATTGCCATCAACAAAACTGCTCTACGCTCAGGTTGTCCACAAAGCAATGTCCCATATTGGGCTCCAGGGCACAGAAAGGGAGAACCCAGATTCCAATGGAGGACTGGACTCCTACAGAGACAGTGCCAAAAAACACAGAGCCCTAAATTAAAGAAAGAAAACTCTCTTCTGAAGGTTTTCAATTGATCTCTTACTAGGTTTTAGTGAAGAATTTTGGCAGGGTTAACTGTCTCACACCTAGCTTCTATGGATTACATGAAATACTACTGGCCATTACAGTCAATTTTTACTGCACAGTAGAAACTCCTGTTGTCCTCTCTAGGCAAATTTCCCAATATCCCAGGGGACCTAGCTTGATTTCACTTACTGATGAGATCCATGACTTCTCGGGTCAGCAGCCTGACCAGCTGTTCCTCAAGCATCTCCTGAGACTCGGGGTTGTCATCTGCAGCATCATCCTCACTGAGAAGAAAAGGTTTTAGTGTGAAGGGAGCCACTATCTTAAAGTATCCCCCCCCTCTGCCCAAGCATGGGGAACGAGTCACCATCAGGGTAAATGGTGTTTTCCTGCCTTCTGCTGGCAGGGCTTTGCCCTAGGCAAAAGGCCACGTAAAAGACCAAAGCTCCATCCCACTCCCCATTTCCCCCTTTCAGTACTCATATCGAGGGGTGAAAGCTTACCACAGCATGCTTCGCTGGTTGATCACCTGCCATTTCTGAGACAACCTCTGTTCAAGACAAAAGGGAAGACTCAATACCTTCCTAAGGAGCCATGCTGGACACAATGCAAAAAGGCCCAAGTGACAGGTGCTGATAGAAGCACAAGAGCTTTAAACACAGCTCTCGTGCCAAGCCCCATTTTGAATGAGACAAGAACTGCTACCAACTGTGTTGAAGATGCTGCGGCTGTGCTGGCTGTAGGAATCTGAGTGAGCTGTCAGAAAAATGAGGGAACATGGGCCAAAAACCAAAAAACCCACAAAAATTCTCAGGGCTGAAGGTTGAGGAGCTGACATCCACAGCAAGGGGTGGTGTGTAACAGCCAGAGTTCAATGCACCTCAAAAGCCCCCCTAAACAACATCAAAATCATTAAGCATCGAGGCTCTGCCCTTGTCTGGCTTTGGAGCGACAGACATTCTCACACATCGTTGCCAGCTGCTGCAAGGAATCTGGGCTGCCAAGAACAGGCATCAAACAAGCTGTTTTCTTACCACGTGCAGATAGGTAAAGAGTGGTCCCAGCATGGGGCAGACAAGGGTTTCGTAGTATTCTGAAGGGCAGGAGAGTACCAAGGGCTTCACAAACACACCTGCACAGACCAGTTAAGGAAGAGACCCAGCGCACATGGCCAGCTGCTAGGGAGACTGCAGCACAGCGCCCAAACCAGCCCATTCCACTGGGAGGCCAAGCAACAAGACACTTCAAAGCCCATCTCCTCACAGCACTGAATTAACATGTGCCATCTCTACACAGCAAGAGCCTCTTCCCCTGACAGATCAGCTAAGAAAGCTGAGGGTGCTCAGCGCCCATTTCCTAGCCGTGGGACTGAATGTCCAACCCTGGAAAGTGGGCTGGGAATCCCAAATCATCTCCCACACAAGCACAGTCTAGTGAGACACCCTACTGCCAAGATCCGACGCTATTCAAGCCCCCTTGCCCCACCCAGAAGGCACTACCCACCTCTCATGGTGCCTCTAGGACCACACAAATCCTTTGTTTATTTTGTCTGACCCCATGACACTGCTGTTTCTGCTCATGCGCTCCTAGGCTCACACCTCACCCACACCAGGCGTATCCCTGTTTGTTTACCTTCTCAATCACCCTTCTTTGGCTTAGCCGTACTGAAAAAGATGCTAGGAAGCCACCAGGTTTTCAATTTACATGCTCAAAGCCTCCCGAGCTTGCCTGAGACAGTGACAGAAGGATACGGAGCATGGGCCGCAGTCTGTAATCAGGAATGTTGTTGAGGTTGATGAAAGCTGAGCTGAGGAGCTGGGTAGCAAGACCCTCAACAGTGTAGAAATCCTGTTGCATGGAGGGGCCTGCATTTCCCAGGATGTGGAAACTTCAACAAAAAATAAGTTAGTTGCAACTCCACTACATAACAGGTACCATGTCTCTAGCCTGCAAAGGCTGCAAGTAGTATCATCGTGAGATTAGATAGTTGCCATGTTCTTAAACAAATACTATAGAAGAATTTTAGCATGGTATCTCTTTTTTTTTTTTCTGGGATAGCTCCAGAGGGACAATTAATTAAGCATTTAAACACTAAAATGCACTTTCAAGCGCTGATGCATCCTAACACACAAAAGTGGCAGAGACACAAACTAGGTCAGGACAGCAGATAAGTGCTCCAATTCAACTACTAACTGCAGAAGAGCTAAAAGCAAATCCACATTTTGAGGTACTTTTTCCAGCAACTGTGTTCCATGTGCATGCGGTAGGTTGCAACGACTGAGTGTAGTTCACCACTGCAACTCGTACTTGGACGTTACAGCATACAGCTCACATGAAAAGCCTAACTTCTAAAGTTCTAACTTTAGAAGAAGTCTGCACCCAGCAATAACCCACTGCTCCAGCTGTGCAACACTGGATTGTGTGTGGGATATCTGGTGCTCTTACCAGTTGTCGTAGAGGGTACAAAAGAAGCCCTGCATCCTTTCTAAGACTGTTTTGTAAACAGGAGAGTCATACAGCTCCAGCAGAGGCTGAGGGAGACCTGTGGGAAAGAATAAGATTCATCTATATTAATGAGAGAGCACAGTGCACCTTCAGAACAAGCTGGGCAGGCCCCAGCCAGCCTGACGGCAGTGAGGGGAATACTTGGCAAGATCAACATGCAGCCAAAGGGGAAGAGCTGCAGCAACCCTGGAGCAGAACCTCCCCTCAGAGGTCAGCCAAGTTCAGGTGGGTTGCACGCACAGCAGAGGTGTTCCCGCTAAGGTTGTTATAGCCCCCTCATTTCTCCAAAGCAAAACTTACTGGAGCTATGAGAACCCTGGCAGAAGCAAAGCTGACAGGTGTGCTGCTCCTCTAACAGCCCATTCCTTCAGGTTTGTATTAATCTCTGTTGGGACACAAGCTACTGCTGAACTACAATATCAAAAAGTTTAGAGCAGAGATGAAGGCCCTGCTGCTTTATGTGCAGTGGTTCACAGACAGAGAGTTTATAGGTCATGGAACACAGGTAAAGGAAGCACCTCCTCATTTTACAGATAGGAAACAAAAATGAGACACAGTAATTTCCCTGAAGTATTGCACTGCCTGAAATTAAGCCCAAATTTCCAGAGTCATGGTCTACACTTTATCCACAAGGCCACCCACTTCTGCTTGGCTGGAAAGGCTTCTGTGTTCACAAGCTCACACCTGTTTTAAGATGGTTCCAAAAACCTCTTTCTAATACACCATCTGGAAACAAATGACAGGGTCATACCGCAGGACTTGGCTCTTGCCCTCCAGGACACGTCTCTGCACCAGCACTAGGGGATCCTGACGAGCACTAATTCTGCTCAAAGCCAGACAATTACAGCACTCCCAGTCTCTCCAGCCTGAAATGCCATGTTGCAGAGACCACCACCCAGCTGGGATAAGCAGTTTGGTAGGGTACCCTTAATTTCATGCAGAAGAAACCAATCTGTCCGAGACCAATAACCGACTTAACTTCTTCATTTCAACGGGTTCAAATCACAGCTGAGCTGCAAATACTATGAAGAAGCTGGCACCCCAGCCCCTCTTTACTTCCACTGCTATTGATGGACCACTACTGTAAATACCTCTGAGAATCTACCCACACTTTCCTCCCGACGAGAAGTCCCTTACCTAGGATGGCATTCTTCTCCACCTCCAGCATGTCTAAGGCCTTTGCAAACGTTTCCCCCATCCTAGCCACCATCTCTGGCATGTAGAGATTGTTGTGAGTCCTGAAACAGAAGAGCACTTGGTTTATACTCATGTGAGTCAACCCCTTTTGCCCTTGACAGTGGGATCCTCTCCTTCAGCTTGTGAACAGCTCCTCTGAGGCAGATGATGAGGAAGGTGAGACCAAGCACGTGTGCATGGGATCCCCCTTCCCCACCTGCAAAAATATTGGGGAAGCTGAACCGACAGAGACATGGAGTGACTCCACCTCATGTCCTGAATCTCCTGGCCGCCCCTTCCACTTATTTCAGTTCACCCCACCCCTTGCAAGCACTGGCAGTAAAAACTCCCAGCAATTCTCCAGTTGATGCTGGCAACAGCTTATTAGCTTCGCCAAAGGGATCAGAGAATGCATTTTAAAAACCGACAAGACACGGATTCCGTAATCTCAAAAGATCTTCTGCACCTAAGGCCCCTGCAGAGGGAGGGGCTGTTTCAGCTCCAAAATACACACGCTGCCCCCCAGGGATGGGTCACAGTCCCCAGAATGGCAGGTGGCATTGGAGGGACTCTAGTGAGAACATCAGTCCATCAGATGTTACTCGTGGCAGACATACATGCCCCCTGGACAACATATCCAGCTGGGAACAATTCCTCATCATCAGGAGGCAGCCACGGTCAGCTCTCTGTGAGGGACACCAATTCAGCCACGGGTGGCTGGTTCTTGCCATCCAGGCCAAAATGGGTCCCCTCTTAGCCAGGGTACTGACACTCAGCGCTGGACTCGGCAGGGGGTGTCTCTCTCACCTACCTCTCTCCTTTGAGACCTCAGACCTCCACTCTGGGTGTCGCCAGCTGCACACAGCACAAATCCTGCAGCCTCCTCCAAAACTGCAATGCCATTGTACCTGCTGCTAGAGGTGATCAAGGGCAACTCAGTATCTCCCCCTAGAGCAGCGTTTCCCAAAGCAGGGGGGTACATGGGAATGGCTGGGGGAAGGGAGCGTGGACAGACCTCAGTATGTTCTCCAGAGTCTCAGCTTTCACTCATGTCTTAATGATTTTTTTAATTTTTTTTTGAAGGTCTATGTTCATAATGCTGGCAACCTTGATGCAGTGATGTCTGCCTGAGTTTGCAGAGAGCCTGAGTTAGCTCCGCAACGGCAACTATCCCATTTCTCTCTGCAAGTGTTAAATACTTCCCTGCTCACTGCAAGTGAGGAAGGCAAGTATGTAAGTTTCATAAGAAAGAGCTACACAAATGACTTCTTAATGACCCATACTCTCATTCTGGGCTGGATCTAACACCATGCAACAGGCCTCAAAAGGGGCACAAGCTGGTATTACTTTCCCAAGAGGGGCCAGGGAGCAGACTAGCCTCCTCAAGAGTTTGGATAATGCTGTTCCACTGACTCAAAAACCTGCGTTTCTGCTTGAGGCTATCCTGAAACCTAGCTACTAAAATAATCTCCTCTTGTATGTCTCCTCCCTGCTCCATGCCAACGTTGGCTTTGCCTCATGATGGGCAGAAGGGCAGTGGGGCGAACCCAAGGACTGTGGAATTGCAGGGGTGAACCTTGAAAACCCGCTGCTCTAACCCCAGCAGGATGGGCCAGTCAGTCATATCCTGAAGCTGTGGTCATGATCCTTAGTTGTTTCAGACTCCTTGAAGCATTTTCTCAAGTCTGACAGCAGGGAGGGCAGATGTTCACTCAGAGGCCGATCTCCCTTAATTAATACTTTAGGAAGGTCCCAGTGGTAATGGAGAGAAAATCAGCTATTCCCCATAGGAGTTAAAAAAGCATCCAACAGCCCTTGAACACGATGAAGATGTAGCCCCTAAGCATGTTCCAGCTGAGACTCTCAGCAGTGAGCAGCACTCCTGGGCATCCCCCACACAGGAAAACATGGAAAAACAAAATCCAAGAGACATTTACGTTTTAGAAAAGCCAAGCAAAGGATATGGCAGGACTTGGGGGAGTGTATTTTTAGTGATGGTCACAGCTCTGCTGGAAAGAGCGTCTGATACCTAGAGAGACGGGCTTGAAGGCTAGAAGATGAGTCCTTTAGGGCAGTCCATGCTTGAAGAAACTTTATCCAAAGCTGGAGCTGTCTACAATGAAATGCCTACAGCATCCACCTATGCAGTTCTTTCACCAGCATTAACACATTGGTAATGTCAGCATCTCATCAAGAGGACTTCCAAAAAAGCCTCTGTCCATGCAAACCATTTGCTGAGCATGACCAGCCCAATTGTAACAAAACATGAGCAAATCCCAGCACAATGAAGGTGCTGTGCCAATCAGTTCGCGCAGCTACTGACTCCAGAAATGTGCCTTTATCTAAAGGTGGCTAGAGATCATGACTTGGGTTTAAATTCAGGAGAGAACGATTTAAGCCAGAAGCTAGAAAGCACCCAGATGAAATGAGGTACCGCAGAGGACAGGAGAATCATCACTCAAAAAGCCGCAAGCAGTGATTAACAAAGCAACCTCAAAATGATTCGGTAAATACAGCTACCAAGACAGAGACAAATCTGGGTAGGCCCAAAAAGATGCCACTCAAAACTACCTTATTTTTCATTGTTACCTGGACTCCCTTTCATTCCTCCTGGCTCTTTGGTCTCACCCATGACCTACCTTCAAGCTACTTACCTTGGCAAAAAGTAATGGCAAAAAAAAAAAAAAAAGCAAGCAAATGAATAAATGGCTTAGCATCTTTCACTGTTTCTGTCTACAAACACAGCAGAAGAATGCCACGCAACATCCAGAGAGCGGCAGACGCAACTGCTCAGCCTGCAAAATGCCCTTTTTTTGCATACTGGTGCCTGACTTGCTGTTCAGTTCAGCTGCTCAGTAGGATCCATGCCACTGCTGCTGCTTGCAGATCTGCTCACGCAGTAACAAACACAATCTGCGAGGACTTCCACGTGCCTTTTGCATAAGCACGTGAGCAACACTGGACCTTCCTTATGCCCCACAGAAAGTTATGTAACGGCACAGAGCTAAGAGGAGCATCCATCCCCAAACAGTAACGCAACTATGTTCCTGAAGGCATCCTCAACACAGGCAGTTTTCCCACCAGCCTTCCTCATATCCCTGTACTTTTTGCCGGCTGACAGGCTGCTACAAATTCCATATTCTCTTGTGTAATCCATATAAAAGAGGGCCCGAGGAAGCAGTATGTGGAAAAGGCACTCAAAGCCAGCGAAAAACACACCAGAAGCTCCATAGCACAAGCTCCAACTTCTCCAGAAAGATATAATCATCATCAGCATTTGCACTGAGCAGCTATGAGTTTGCAGTTGTCACACAAAGAGGCCTCTACATTCAGCAGCAGCCAGGAAAGGTAAGAAGAGGAGGATCTACTACTCTCAATACATCAGCCATTGGTTCTTGTTGGAGCATCCAGCCTGAAGAAAAGCCTTGATACCTCTAAGTGAAGTACAGGCCGCTCCATCTATGTTATTACCACGTGCTCAGAAAATGTTTTGGTCTGCAGTGGAGATGCTCAAACAACACAGATGCATTATCTCAAAAAACAGCAAGGGAGCCTCTTCCTTTACGTTGATGGGGAAGCACTGGCAACAGAATACAGCTCATGCATTTTCCTGGAGGTGGTAAACAAGCAGGCACAGAATTTCTGCTTCTTTACAGGTAGTGCAGTTTGACAGAAAACAAGAGTTTGGTAACAGCCTCTGAAGCTTGTTGTAAAAGAGATCCCAAGTGGTTTTAATAATGTGTAAGTTCCGTCAAGAACAGCAATCACACAAGCAAAAAGTCTGTCCGTTGCAGCCTGTTCAGACCTTGGCCACAGGTTTAGTTTGTCTCCCACAATACGAAACACGTTCCAGGCTCTGGAAGAAATGTCATGAGGCAATTCTACTCTACCCAAAAGCTCATTGATAGGATCTTCAGCCTTCCAGCATAAAAGGCAAAAACACTTCAAGCCCAGCTCCACAGCCATAACAAGATGGTTCAACCATGCCCACTGGACAAAGTACCACCTGCTGTGCTACACAGAGCTTTGTGATGAGGAACACTGCTAGGGTAGGCCAAGACAGCATGTGCTTGTCTCACCAGCCCAGCATGTTGTTTCTCACTGGAAGCAGCACAGTCCTGAGCTCAGTGACTACCAAACATATCTGACTACAAAGAACTTGAGTAATAGGTTCCCTTTCCTCACAGACCTGGGAGCTGAAAAATCTAAATGGATCTGAAAATGCCCTTTCCCAACAGGCTCCCGACAAGGACAGAGCCTCAAGTTTTCAAGTATACAACACGTAGCATTATGTCACAAAACTGCCCCATGAGCTTGGCAAAATCCCAGCGTCAGCAGTTACCCTGAGTGAGATTCCTCCTTTATAATTCTGGGAATTGTGTTATTCAGGATTCCCCTTTTCTGCCTTCTCTCGCTCCCTCCTCTGGCTGCCCCAGATGTACACAACACCAGTGACGTGCAGAGAGGCACTGCAAGGTAGCAACAGCCTGAGAGTATGCATCCACTGATTTCAATAGCAGACAGTGCTTCAGGAGGCTGGTGTTCATGTTCGGCAAAACCAGCTTAATTTAACAGTGAAGAGAGAACAACACAAACAGGATGCGATGAGAGCTGGGACTGCCCTGGTGGTGACTGGAGAGGTGGCCTTGTAGGGGCTGAGGGCAGAGCAGAGATGTTAGTCGAGAAACGATTAACTGGGTGGCAGATTTATAGCCGTGGAGGTGGGGGAGGCAACCCCAGCCCAAGCTCCCATTGGCTTTGATGGACTCTTGTAGGCCAGGCCAATGAACATTCAGAAGGCTCCAGTTTCCCCAGTGCCATTCCCCACTGTGAACAGTCAGGAACAGTACTTGGGCACCTGCACCAGCCTGTGTTCCTGCTGGCTTCACTGGGAGAACATGCTCTGAGCATACCACATATTTATTACAGTTTGGCATTCAGAGAGTCTTAAGTCAACATAAATGATTTCAAGTCAACTTGACCCACCTTATAAGAGCAAGTAAGTTGTCAAGAAGCTTCAGGACCTGCTCAGTGCAGGGATTACGGTAGATTGGACTTCCACTGGGCATGTATCCCACCAGGAATCCTCCAGCTTTCGCCTCTTCAGTAGCAGCAGGCCAACGAGCTCGTTTCACAACTCCCAGAATAGTGTACACGCAAAAGCTTATCTGCAGCAAGAGATGCGGAGAGAGTTTCTTAGCCAGAGCACAACCTGAATAAATAGGTTTTCAGAGAAACACATCATCATTCCATCTCAAAAGGATCACTCTACAGAGAGCCCAGACTGGTGATAGGAACAAACCGGTGGGTTTGCTAACAAGAAAATGCAGCAACCAATCATGCTACATTCCATCATCTGCAGTGACCCTTGGCCATGGCAGGACAGCCTAGGAACTCACTGTTAGACAAAGCACCACAGCATACAGGCTCATGAGTATGCAAGAAACCACGCAAGTTGCCCCCCAAGAGGGTCTACAGCATCAGTCTCTTATCTCCTTCATGTGCTGGGACGGATTTGGAGATCTGTGATGACACAGTGGTCACGCTGTATTACCACCAAATCACAAGCACAGCTGTGTGGACTGCATTTCAGTGTCTTCTACAGACCTAAAGATAGCAACTCCATTTGCACTCTGTCCCAAGAAGTGAAGACATGTCACTAACAACTTCAACAACACGAATCTCCTCGGATGAATTTTAATTATATTCCATGCTGCAGCCTTAGCATGACGCTTTCCATACTACCTGGCTCAAAAAGCACAAGTCACTGCACCGTATTTCCAAAAATCATTTAAAACAACTGTTTCTCCAAAACCAAATTCTGCCACACAAACAGTAGGGAACAGGGTGCTTCACTCTGCTGAATAATCTGTTTTTTGCAAGGCTTACACGCTCACCACTGTAGCTCAAAAAGGCAAAAGCCAGCCTGTTATTCTGCAATCTGAAAAACCTACTGATTCAGCCACTAAGAAAAGTAGACAATCAGGTGAGATCTTGTGTGTAACCACAACAGAAATGGGGGAGACAAGGAAGTGAGTCCTCCCTTACTAAGGATTACACCTCTCCTGGTAACAATACTCACTCTAGAGCGGTTCAGGCCACTGGGATCTTCCAAGACCGGATCGGCAATTTTGTTGTCTGCACCCACGTAGGAGATAAAGGCTTCAGGATCCAAGAGGACTCTGGCATTAGCAAAAGACAGTAATGGGGATTCTTCTTTGTACCAGGGAATTTGAGCAGAGCTTTGCACTGGCAATAAACATCTTAACAAATACAGTGCAGGCTAGAGAGACTAGCTAGTGCTCCACACTGTACGTAGGAATATGATAAAAAGCAACAGAAATGCATGCACTCTCCAAACATCTCCAGTTCTTTTGGGCTATGGGGCTAAAATGTTTGAATCTCTTATGAAGACAGCCCTGCTGAGAAGACTCTTGTGCATGCCCAGATGCCCAGGGCTGTAGGACATCTCAGCTTTAGTAAGCAGAGCTCAGCTTCCTAGCTTCTCCTGGAGATGCGCAAAGACATCTTTTATTTCTCATTTTCTGCAAATGCCTTAAGCGTGCTGGGAAGTGTCCCTCTATCATCTTAAACAACGCTTACCTAGCAATCTTTAACAAACAGCATTTAGACTCAGTTGGCAGTTTCTGAACTGCAAGAGAGCTATTACCACAATGACTGCCCAGAGCACAGGAAGTCACGAGGCAGCCCATCACCCTCATATGGTTTGCACATTCCCTTGTTGGGCATAACATTACCTCTGCGACACATCCAGCTCAAAGCTCAGAAAAATAACCCATACCTCTGCATCTCTGGGGAGAGCCATAAGCCAGCAACGGGAGCCATGAGCTCCTCCAGGAAAGCTTTCTGCCGTTCATAGTCCTTGAACTGGTTGCTGATGAGGACGAGGGCCTCCATAAGGGCACACTTCTCCATCTGTGTCAGAAGTAGCTCATTGGAGAGCAGCTGCTTCACGTGGTTGTACAACATCTCAAAGTTTGGCTAGAAAACACATCCAAGTGGAAGAGCGTCATACATTTGGTGTGGAGAAGGGCCACTGGGGAGGCAGAGGTGGGGCGTACTGTACTAGGCAGAACAGCTGGAGGATCATGTCTAAGTTACCTTTTCTCTACATAGTCATCTCCTTCCCAGTCTCAAGTTTCTCTGAATGTTCAGTCTAAAAGAACCTCTTTTCTTCCCTACCCCTCTATCATCACCCTGCATCCAGTTTATTTTAGTCTCCAGAATGACTGAAATAAGCAGAGGAAACCTCTCTCTTCTAGGCAGTCATATCCCTTACAGCAGTGTCACACCTAGAATAGTTCTGATGCTGTTGTTTGCTCACAGAAAGTACCTCGCTCCTTTCACTTTCAAGTGCCAGGCTTAGGACTCTTCCATCTCTTTACTCACAACCAGGTTAATAACAATTCATACAATTATCACTATCCCCACAGGAATGGTTGACTTTCTTCCCTGCCCACTCTAGCTGCAACCATGCCTTCCTGTGCCAGCATTAGCAATTGACCTCTTCAGCAAAGTCATCTGAACGTATTATGGGGCAGCTCTGGGCCCTTGGCTCTGCCAGTGAGGATGGGCCATGGGAAAGAGAGAGCTGTAGTTCAAGGACCAGTAGAGTGGGACAAAGACAAACCCACTAGTTCTTAGCAGCTATTGAAGAATGCAGACTGGAACTCCTAAATTACCTCAATTAGTATCCTCAAAACATGTCTTTGTTTAAACTAACAATGTCCTATGGTGCTCCTGTAATCCTAGAGCCACCCCACACAAACACTGCTAAAAATAAGAGTTCAGAGCTACGCATGTTGCATGCAGGTTATTTAGTTCAGCAAAACCAAACAAAATACCAGCTCATGGATTTTAAACATGTTTGTTTTTTCTAGTCTTCTCAAGCTAATCCAGAAAACAAACACTCTCCTCTTGCTCCTACATTCTCTTAACTGAAGAAAGTCTGGAGATTAGTCACTGCTAGCGTCTTCAGCTAAGGAATCAACTGAGACCACCACAAGTGACCAAACAAACTCTGCAAACACTCCCATAAAATGAATCTAGTGCTGCTTCTATCCTCCTCATCATCCCTTTTGCATTTAACTCATCACCTTTTCATTTAACTCATCACCTTACAATTCAACTCTTCAGGGAGAAAATTTTTCGGGGGCCGGGAGGAACGAGGGAGGTGCAGGGAATAAAACACTTTGGCATTTGTGCAGCAGGAGTGTCTCTTGGAAGAAAAGCAGAGGCTGTAGCCAAGGAAGCTGAAGATCCTACAAAATGCAGCTGAAACTGAGGCAAGAGTCTTCATGATGGAGTTGAATTTACATACCAGGACAAGCTGAGGGTAATCCCGACACATCTTTATGATTGAGGAGCATGCATGCCTTCTCACATTCTTCACTGCTCGAGTTCTAGGAGCCTGGACAGACATAACAAACTTCAATGCAACAAAACAAAAGTTCAGACAAATGCAGGGTATCTTCAAGAGACAAATGCATTACATACAGTTTTCTGCACTGTTGAGTACAGATCAAAAAAAGCATTCCCACACCCCCCACCCCAATCAATCCCATTTCCTCTGAAGCAGTAGCCAACCCAAGAAACTCATGTTTGAAGAAGCTGTGCTCAAGGAGAGAGGATGCCACGGATCTCACTATTTCAAGACACCAAGCACTCCCATGGTAGCTGACAGCTTTACAGCCATCCTTCACAGCCACATTATACCAACCACTGAAGAATACTCACAGCTAATTAAGGGATTTCACTCTCAGGAAGGCCAACACAGACTTTGGGACTAAGTGCACTGGCCTTAGACCACACCTGTGGCCTTCTAAGTTTGTGAGCCAAAGCTTATTAGGCTGCATCAACCAAGAACAGATCAGTCGTATCTAGACTCCCCAGCCCTTTCCAGGAGCAGAACTATACTTGAGAGGCCTACTACAGTGGAGTCTTCAGACTCAGCATGCTCTCAAGCAGCATATGATTTGATCTAACTGTTACAGCTTGTTAGTAGAGAATAATTCAGACATACCTTACTTTCTTCTATAACTTCAAAGGTAACTGAAGCAAACAGCTGTGAGAAAAGGGAGAAAAATCCAAAACCTCATGTCATTTGTTAACATCTAGCACTCATGTGTGTTTTCAGATCAAGGAATAGATCGAAAGACTTTGGTGCAATTTTACTAAAGTCAGTGAAGAACCCTTGACTAAGCTGCCAGGTGAATCATCAACACAGTGAGGCCCTGAAATAAAACATGGTGTTTACTGGCCAGAGCGTGCACTTAATGTTAAGACTTAAGGCTAGGAACTACAAAACTTGTGTTATTTGACACTGTTTTTTCTGGAACAAGACTCAATCTCAGTTTCTCCCATCTTTAACACGAAGAATAGTCCTTCCCTGACAGCAATGCCAAGAGGATTAACTCCTGCAGTTTACAAGGGCCTTGCACCACAAAAGGCCTACTTGATTTTAGCATTGTCTGCAAGTACCTACCTTGGAAAGTACTTGCGGCAGGTATTCTGGTCGGTAAGTGACAAATGGGAAGAGAGCAGAGACATTGGTGAGGACACAGGACAGGATGAGAGGGTCCTTTGTTTCAAAATTAAGGACAAGCTGCAGCAGATCTATGCCATCATTCACTGGGATTTCCTACAGAGGCAGGAAAGGGAAAGCAGAAGGAAAGAAGAAAGGAGGCAACACTCAGTACTTCAGCCTGTAGCACACATCCTACAACTCCCAGACCTAGGCCATGGAGCTGCTACTATCCTATCACGCCTCTCAGCTGAACACAACTGTCCTCAAAGCGGAAAGAAAAGCAGTAGAAACCTCAGTTTAACTGTGTGCTACGTCCAGTTGCTGAGGGGAAAAAGGACAGCAGCATTGCCACGGTTGGTAGGGCAATCTTAAGATGTCAGTCTCAAGTCCCCATACTATTGCTTTCACCTCTGGGAAAAGCAAATTTCCTCTCTCTCAGTTTGGCTCCCAGTTCTCCTCTTGACTCTGTCCTACAGGTGCCATGCTTAACCAACTATATCAACCCATAAAATTATTTTACTGTGATTAGAATGATTAACTAAAGTACACAAGCCTAATCTAATAAAAAAATCAAGTCAGTCTACATAAGACTGAGAAAAAAATGCTTTCCTTCTGATTTGCCTGCTGTTGAACAAAAAGCAGAAACTGCTTCTGATCTCCTACTCCCTGAGCAAAAGTTTCTCTCATTTAGTTAAAAGTTAAAAAAAATAATCTAATCAGGGGATGATTAAAAAAGAATAAAGTTAGGAAATTTCTACTTAAGCAGTCCTCTTCTCTTCTAGCCAGGCACTATGTTGAAGGATGCCACCTGAGCACTCTCCTGTGACTTCTCATGGCATAGTGTCCAGAACCAAGACATGCTTGACAGAGTAGGCGAGTATGAGTTTAGTCCCATCTAAACAAGGGTCACTAATCCTTATGGGAATCACTCACCAAACAACCTGGGTTTTTGCATGGAGGGAACTGGCTACTACAAACTTTTCAAAGACAATATAGCAGAAAAAAGCCACTCTTGTTAACCCAGAACAAGCTAGGAAAACAGGCAAGAGCATCTGGTACACATACGTCTTTATCCAGGGTTCGAAACATCTGGCTGATGACGCTCTCTGAGAAGAAGGTCATGGCATCCCACTGCACAAAGGATGGCGAGAAGATGGAGCAGAGACCTTCGCCTGTCTTAGCTGAAAGGAAGAGAAAAACTGGAGCTCTCACCATGCTCCTCTTCTCATGAACAACACCACCAGGCTGATAAGCTCCCGCGCTGCAACATCTTAGCACTCACAAGTATTTTGGTCACACAGTTCTCCCTGCAGATGCTGGGCAGGGATGCACCGGGAGCAATTAAGGTGCTCCTGTGTGTTTTGCCTCATTCCAGTGAAGGCCCCTGAGACGTTAAGTCTGACCTTTGAGATACCACAGGGAGCAACACCAACAAGTCACAGACGGGAAAAGAAAAGGAGGGAGACTGCATGCCCAGATGCAGCACTGCAGGCAAGATTGCCCTTGGTGTGACTTTGCAGAGCACCAATTGGCCTTCGTTCACAGGAGGGAAAACAAGGTGACTGACAGAGGGATTTGCCAGACAGGCAGAACTTCCATGGACAAAAATAATCAATATGTTAGAGAGAAAACAAGGCCCAAATAATTGTAAAATTGTATCAGAGGGACAGATGCATCTGTTTTGCAGAGAGATTTATTTGGGGGAGGGAACGGAGAAGCCAGGGGCTTTACATTAGCTATTCCACAGGTAGACTGCAAAGGGTTAAATTTGGGGTGAGGTGGGTTTCATTCGATTTTAACTTGCAAAGACCTTAAAAGCCTGAAAACCTAGTGTTAAGTCTTGGCGTCCCCTTAAAAACAAGAAAAAAAAAAAAAAGGCAAAGCAGTTTCTTCTTGGCTTGAATTAAAATATAAATCTCTCATCCGTATTTTTTTGCAGGTAACTCACAGTTCATGGGTCCCGTATCAACAGGAGCTGTGAGCTGGTATTTCAGCCATTCACCAGCCATCTGGAAGCCAGTTCGAGGGTCCAGACGACAAGCCATCCTCATCACCTCTCCTTGCTGGGCTCGGAAAGCTGCAGTGAAAAAAATCAGACACCGTGCAACAAGCTGATGCTACAAATGCTCCCTTCCCCAAAGCTCACCTGCAGCTTTGCACACCTGGGAACATTATGGACTGTTGCTCTGGCAATAGCTGTGTAGTAAGCTCAGATATACAGTCAGTAAACTAGGTGCAACAGGACGGGCAATTTTTGAAGCTATTTAAATGTACTAAAAAATGATGGATTAACATAAAAAAAAGTACAATTAAAATGCAATATGAATTATGAAAATCTATGCTAAACCCATATTTACTGCAGTTAAGCATCTATTTTTCATTAAAAAAAAGAATCTTCAAACTCTACATGTTTGCTGCTTACAAAGCACCTTGTGATACTGAGATAGGAAACCAGCATTAGATAACTACCACTTCCTTCAGCTAAACGCGCTTTTTCTAGATTATTCAACTTGATCCAGTTCAGATTCTAGGCTAACGTGACAAGCTAACGCGAACTCAGAAAACCCAAAGAAGTCTTGTTTTCAATTTCAAAGATATGAAAAGTGAAGTACAGAACAGGAATTTCATTTTTTCCAAAAAGATTCCAGTACATGAACACACAAAAACATCAGCTCTGCTGACTACAGATGCGACCTGCGTTGTTTAAAAAAGCTGTTTTATCAAGTAATTTAATTTTGTGTTCAAATCAATTTTATTTCTTACATATGTACTACCTTCAATGTCATTTAACTCCCTAAAACTATTTCAAATTTTGGCTTTGTGCATTTATCTACTTTCTGATTTCCACCCAAATAGAGTTATTACAGTAAATAAAAAATAAACTATCTAATAAACAATAAAGAAATGCAACACCTAAAATCTTCAAACATAAATGTAAAAAGTAAGAATTTAGGTAATTTATTAAGTATATCTTCCCAGTTACCAAGCGAGTACCAAACAACATCAGCCAGTGAGAACCCACCTTGGTTTTGGGAAGTAAAATGAAAAAAGAAAAAAATTTATTAATACCCAGGGTTCCCCATTTGCTGGTTTAAGATCATGATTAAATTTGGCTATTTTAATTGCTCAACTCTAGCTACTGCTACTGAACCAGATGCTTCTTAGCAGAGTCAGGACAGATTTTCTTCCTGGAATGACATTTAAAGTCTTGTAAGCTGCCTTCCTCTCCTAACCTGAGCAGGGCTTCAGGCTGTTTAATTTCCTCCTCTAGGTGACCAAGAGGCACATTTTCTTTGACACTAGGTAGCAAATGCTACTAGGCCACCTACCTGGCCAGCAAGCAAAATAATAGCAAAAAGTAAGTAAAAATGAAACGCCTGAGCTGCCACAGGAAAATCCTAAATTAATTTAACTCCAAGGTCCAGGCTGAAAGAGTCAAGACACAAAGAGAAGCTGCCAAGCCAACATGGTGGGCTCCAAGCTCAGCCAGCAGCTGAAAGAAAGAGGAAAGGCACAGACAACAGCTTCCACACAGGGTGATGGCAACTTACAGTTGAAGAAGGCATTGAAGTCCTCATCGCTGTCAAAATCAAAGCGGGAGTATTCACAACTGGGGCTGTCTGTTTTAGACGGAAAGCCCACCTGGAGACAGAACAGACAGGGTCAGGAAGAAAGAGAAGTCATCATAGCTAACACCGGCTTCAAGGAGATGAAGACTGAAAGCAAGGAGCAGTAACATGTTGAGATAAGCTGTCTGCTCAGCGGCCTGGAGTCACCTCTCTGGCAGACACAATAAAACTGTAGTTTCTCCCCCACAACCCATAGGCCATGTCCACCTAGGCACCTTTGCACCCCTATCTGGCCACAGTTCCCGCATACCTTCACTAGGTTGGTCATAGATGCACGAAGATACTTGGGAATCATAGCCAGCAACAAGGGGTCGCGAGACAAAACTTCATGCCGAAAGAGGGCTCCCCATGTGATCTGGGTGGAAGAGCGCAGAAACTGGGGGGAGAAGAGGGAATAGAGGGGAACAGAGAAGGATTTCAGTGCTGGAATCTCCACTGCTAACATTAAGTGTTGCTGGCAGAAGGCAAGAGCAAATTACACTGACTATTTGGTTGAGGCCAAGGCACCCTGCAGGCACAACTCAAACTTCCAGAGTGACAAAATCTAAATACTAGGGTGGATTGCAAATTCTGCACTTTCTACTCAGCACCTCTGTCTCAGGCACTGTTCCCAATGGGGTGGCAACAGAGGAGAAACCACTCTGCCTTCCAGGTCTTCAGCTGAAATGGAGAGCCTGGAAAGCAATACTTGGCAGCTGAAGTTCTGCAGTCTTCTACAGGTTAGCTCAATTATGCATTCACACATTCTTATATAGACATAGACGAGACTTTCAGCCCTTTACATACCTGGCTGGGATGGGTTGTGAAGGCTAAAAACGAGTCAAGGTATTTTCCAAAGTTGGCTGGCGTTTCCACATCAGCATCTGAGCCCTATTAGGAAGACAAACAATTTCAGACTACTAACTGTACGTCATGCTGAGCTAAGAAGTGGCATGTCTCTTGAGTAAAGCAGGAGGCACTACATCCAAGGCCACAGACTGTAAAGGAGCAGAGACAAAAACACTGAACAACTGCAATTTTCTTTGAAACCAGTATAGCCTGAGGAGTAGTAAGTTCTACTGACCAGCCTGGAGGTGCCGGAGACAGCACCACCCTCATGCAAGAGAAAAGGGTGACTTCTCTGATACTGGAGCTCCACTAAAACCAAAGTCATAACTGCTGCTGCTGCTGCCTTGAGTCACAATTTTCCTCCGATTGGGTCAAGCCCACCCAGCAGTACCAAAGTGGAGCAATTCTCAACTGCAGAATTTCGCAAGCAAATACACCCAGATGATTTCACTCCCATTCCTCCAAATGTTTCCTGCATTTAACATACAGACATCTCTTACCAATACCTTTCTGGCAAGTTTGGCATGAAAGTAAGTTTTACCCGGAGACATAAATTCAAGGTTTTCCTGCTCCTCACTAATCATAATGTGACCTGGGGCCCTCAAGATCCCTGTTTTGGAGCTGTACAGCTCAGTCCTGCCTCTCCCGAGCCAATGTGGATGACAGGACTCAAACCCCCCTCTCACTACTTCCTTCCAGACTAACAGCTCCCACTGCCTAACAGCAAGTGAAGTCACCAAAAGTTATAACGCACCCTTTGTTCGCTGCCCTTTCTTTCTAGGGATAAATTCTCAAAGGGTTTTTTTGCATTCCCTCTCTGTGAGAATTCACTCTGCTCTGCTGCTTGCACAGGCTGGCTGCCTCAGTCTCCCCACGAACAGCATCTCTCAACAAGCCTGCCTTCCTTCCTGTAGCAGCAGTGCGCGGAACGGAGGGAGCAGGAATTCAGCAGTCAGCAGGGCATGCAAAGTATCAGTGTGCATCTTCACCTCGACGCTGACACAAAGCATTAGAAAGATGAACAGCAGGAAGAAAACCTGTTTCTTCCTTCAGCTTGAGAGAATCTTAGTAGAAAAACAAACAGGTATATTCTTTGAGTTATTTTTAATAGGGAAGTTAAAGAGACTTCCAACACAAAAGTAATTTCCTAGAGTAGTTTTTCTGCAGCAGTAGACAGCAACAAAACTTGGCCAATTTTCAATAAAGCTTCAGCATTTTATAGGGGTTACAGCAGACAACTCTTGCTGACAGCAGAGGCCTGGAATCAGTCAGGGTCCCTCCGTTTTACATTCCTGTGACTTGGCAGGATACAGTTATTACTCTTGCAAGCAGAGCCATTCCCGCCTTTTCCAAATGTGTGGGGAGAACCTACGGCTACCGAATGTGCAGAGATAACCCTGGTCCTACCTTTGACTAGGGTTGCCTCACCCCCAGCCTTAAAAACTAGCTTTGCCAGGGTTGTGTCTGGTATTAGTAGAGACTTACTAGCAACGCACACAGCTGGCTGCCCAACGCGCACAAAACTTGGCAAAGTCTCTTCAAGAAAACATAGTGCTTCTCCACCAGGCCTTCTCCATCTGCTGTCCTGGGAATGAGGCGGGGGGGGAAAACAGGATCACAGTTACTCACGCTGTAGGTAACAGGCACGCCGCTCTCTGTCTCGTAGGTAAAGAGAGGACCAGAGCAATTTGATTTTATTGCAGTGGGGTTTTCTTTGCTATTATCAAGAAGTACTGCTTTATCGGTATCTAAAACCTCTGAGACTGCCTCTCTGAAAGAGTCCCTCCTGATCAGTTTCAGGCTAAAAAAGAAAGCTGGGGGAGCTGTGATATTTACACCTTCCATTATGGGATTTGAAAAAGCTTGCAGTTTTTCAGGTTTTGCAAAAGAAACGGGGGTTTTGTTCTCTCCTGTCCCAGCTTCCCGCAGTTAAGCAGCAATACCTTTTGTAAATCACATCTACAAAGCCATTTGTATGCAGTTTTGTGTGAAATTACAGCAGCAGGATGGTACTCACTGGGCAGCAGAGAGAATGTAGTGCATGGCAACATCTCCGAATAAGACCATCAGAGGCTTCCGATCCTCCAGCTTACCCTAGGTGTAAAATATGCCAAAAGCCTCAATTAGAACATAACTATTTATTCCCATCAGCCTGTGAAATTAGGAGATCCCCAGCTGTCCTTCCACCTGGGAAAGTGCTTAAGAGTCCACAAACTATTTCAGTAAAAACTTGCCAAAATATATAAGGTATTCCCAATCTCAAGAAATTTCCTCAAGCAATCCCACCACAGGAACTTTAAACTGAAAAACTGATCCTGAAGCATTAACTCTTCTTCACTGCAGACTGGCTAGTTATGTAACGGCAGCTGATAAACACTCGGCCTCAACACTAAGCTGCTTGTGAACATATGGGTCAAATCACTTGTTTAGATCCTGCTGTCATTGCTCTGAGCTGCCAAACGTCACAGCTGGTAACAATATTTCCCACTTCACAGTTGTAGAAAGCAGGGAAAAAAGTGAATGGGGATCTCCAACTTCAAAACTGCAAGGAGAGGCGAGCACAGAAGTTGAAGAGGGTTCCAACAGTTGCTGTATTTATTGTGCTGGCACGACATTCGCGCTAAGTATCATTAATATAAGCAGCCAAATTTGAATTTTGTTTCTTAAATAGAAGGGCAAAGGTATCATTGCGCAATCTGAAGAATTATGCAGGAGAATGAGAGGAAAACAAAGGGGAGCCAGAAGAGCTGAGGAGGAAGAACTCACTTTCCTGCTGACAGCAATCAGGAGGCACTCTGCTGCTCCTATTTGGAGCTCAGGTTCATTTAGGAGCAGACACAACATCTCCAAGAGTTTGCAGTTGTCTGCTGTGATGTGGCTAAGGGCCACCCAGTCAATGTAGCCAGCCAAGGTGTTGAGTGCTGCTATCCCCACGCGGCAGTTTGCCTGGGCCTGCGAACAGAGAGGAGGCACGAGGTCAGAGAGAAACACCAGTTCCCACCTAAAGCCATCCACTCCCTGGAAGAACAGTATCAGGAACCACCCTGAGAGCGAGGTGGCAGTAGAAGGGTACAAGTCCCTGCACTAGGGATGCCAGTTAAGGCCTAGGCACTTCTCCACTTGTGCCTCACTTCTTTTGTATTATGGGTGAACAAACCCATCTGTAAATGACAACTGCAGGTAACAGATTCCAAAGCCTGGGAGAAGCCTGATTCTAAGCAATCTTAGTCTTAGAATGACTAATGCACTAACTCCTGCATAGCTCCACTCACCTTTGGCTCCTGAGCCACATCAGTCTTCTGAAAAAGAAAACAAGAGATGGTAAGTGAGCAGCTATAGCACACGCTTCCACCCAGACACTGCTGGACAGGCTTATTCTCGAGAACGTAGCCAGAAGCAGCTTCACAGAACAGCTCCCTAGTGACAGAGGCTGCAGCCTCCCGCTCGGGACATCGCTGCAGACATCATAACCACCTCCACAGCCCCCTGGCAGGTAACGCAACAGGACTTTCAATTGCAAGTTAAGCCACAATTTCCTTCTCGTTCAAAAGATGACACTCCAGTCAGCAGGCATCAGGGAGACACAGGGGACAAGAAGGAAAGGCATTTCAGTGCTTCCTGGAAGCATCCAGGGAAGAAACTTTTGACCTTCTAGAGCATCTTACATACAAAAGCCAGACTCTGAAAGACGCTGGTGGCTTTTATGTGCTGAGATTGATGTCTGAAAAGGGTAAGGGATTTGTCCATGGTCAGAAGGGCAGCTGGAGAGAGCGCTGGGGCAAGAGCTTACAGCCTGACTCCCAGTTCCAAACACTTAACAGCAGCAATGCACTGCTTGCACCATCTTTTTGACTAATGCAAACGAGTTCCTCAGACACTCAAGTTTGATTTGTTTTTCAGATGCAAAGATAGGACAAGCATTTCTTTCTGCTGCAACGTTTTGGTTTGGAAACTCTGTCCATCAACGTGCAGTGACTGTAAGTTAATCTGGTTGAATTCCAAGCATTTAATTGAGCCACCATACCAGAACTGCGTATTTACAAGCACTGCAGATTACGGTCTTGGGGAACTGTCCATCATCTCCCCCAGTCTCAGTGTGCAGACAGGTAACTGAACACCCAACCCTCAGAATTTACCCTGTGCGCAAACATCCCAAAGATCTGCTAACCTGTGGAGTGGTGAGGGCTTCTTGTTCCTGGGGTGCTCCAACCTTGCCAATCAGAAAGATTCCACCGTTAGCAGAAGCAGCCACACTTCAGAGCCTCAAGCATTGCAATTCAAACCTTACCTGGAAATGCATTTCAACCAGACTACAAAATGCACCAGGGTCTCCCACCCACCACCATGAACTGCACAGAGAACTATCTGCTCTACAGGTGGGTTTGTTCAGCCTGTCAGTGCATCGGGAAAATGAACAAAAGTCAGGTAAGAGAGGGTTTTCCATCACCTCACAGTTTCACATTTAGTGAACTAAATCTGGATTTTAAGTCACAGAAAAAAAGAACAAGAGATACACCTAAGCAACTTATTTCTAGATTGGTTTCTCAATTGTGCTTCACTCTCAAATCCACTTCCTTCTCACAGGAACAGACTCGGGTAGAGACTTGCCTTCACCATCCATCTCGACCAACCTGCACATCTCTGACTCCAGGTGAGAATTCAGGAAAGAAGTAAGTCTCTTTATGCAAAAAGGAAGAGTATTCCTCACCACACCTTGACATAAAAGGGCTTCCTGACCCGAGCTCTCAGAGAAAAGGACCAGAGAGGCCCAAGGGCAATGCTGAGACATCAGAAACTCATGCATTTTGGTGCATCACCACAAAGACACCAGTACAGCATAAGAGAGCAAATGCAAGTCCAGGACAGCATCTCTTTACCACTGTGTGTTACGTAAACTACCCCAAATCTATCCATTTCTGCTAAAACCACATCTTCATTTTGTTAAGCCATGCATCCGCTCAAGCCATTTACACTAGCAAATCCAAACTACCAACGCTAACCCTGTCAACCTTGTGTGTTCAGTCTCCCTGATCAGCACCGGCTTCCCAAGCCGCAGCAGATCCCTACCTCACAGCAACAGATTTCAGACAGTTTCTGCACTTGTTTCCCCCACAACTTGAGAGCTGTACCCCAATTCCTAAATGCCTCCAGCACTGACTGAACTCAAAAAAAGGAGACTCTTACCATGCGTCTGTACTTGTTGACGTTCTGCTGCAGGGTAGTTAATAGGAAACTGAAGATCTTCTCCATGTTCTGGGTGAGGGTTTGCTGGATATCTCGTCGCCGCTGGGTAGGCAGAGTTTGAAAAGTCACCACATCCTCTGCTAAACGTAGGAGGATGAACATCACCAGTTCCGTCTGAGTTTCCTGGTGTCACAAAATGAAATACACTCCATCAGCACAGTTCAAACATGAAAATCCCTAGAACCCAGCTCAGAGATGTAGAGAGACAGCGAGCAGGCATAAAGATTCAAGTCACATCTTAGGGAAACAAGAGAGGAGGACAGCCCTCTCTCTGCTAAAACCATCTCCTCGAATAACGTAAACTAGCAGAGAATTTTGGGTCATAGAATCACTCAGGTTG
>VYZM01008468.1:183551-230468 GCA_013398915.1 Dromas ardeola | reverse complement strand
GAGGGATTTTTAGTGTTTAGAGTATTATAACACTGTATCTTATAATGTGTATTTTCAGTATCATATATTAAAAATCGGTTTAGAGTAAGTAAATAGAAACAACAAATCACTGGGCAGGTACTTAGCCATAAAACAAATCTCTTACAGAAACTGCGCAGGTGTTAGTGAATGATACTTCTTTTTAATGCATCACTAAACTGAATATCATTCAAACATTTAAATTACGCTATAAACATTTATTTTATGTTTCAGAAAATGTTGTGCAGCAAAATACACTTCTGAGTTTATCTCCGGAAAATTAATGCGTTGTTCTCAAGTGTTTTTTTGAATCATGGAGGGACATTCTATATAGCATTCTAGGCTCCCGATCAATTCATACTGTACCTTGTTTCATTCCTCTGGAAGTGAATTGTCAGAAAGTGTGTTAGTAAAATACTCAGTTATACGGCATTTACTATCTACTGAATGCACACTTCTGATGCAAGTCCTAAACCCACGTTTTTTTCTCTGGCTTTGATCAAAATGTTTCACATTCAGGTTTTAGTTTAGTTCATTAATAAAATAGAAAAAAGCAAACACAGCAGTAAAAAAACAGAAGTACAACAATAAAAATATGGTCTGGTTTTGTGGATTTGAATGTGAGGCTTTAAATTATACAAATGTGGAAGCGCTGAAGGAACCAGACTTGGTTCTGTTATTTTAAGGCTTTTAAGGAAATGTAAAAAGAGGAAATGATTCAGCGCATATGACGTAATGTGTTCTATTTTTATTCTGTAAAGTTCAAAGGGTTTATAGTTGTGAAAAGGACATATGCAAAAGCTACAGCTACAATAGAAAGTATTTTTCTCATCTGATTTTAGGTTAAGTTGTCTTCACAGCACAGCCTGAGGAAGGAATTCCATCTTCCAGGTTACAAAATGGCTATTACGTCTTTGTTGCTCTAGTGCTTACCTGTTATAATGGAGCATCTAAAATATGTGTGCTGGAAGATATGCTAGATTTTGCCTTTGGTTTTGATTTATCCCATAAGTATTATTTTGCGATACGCTATGTACTTTTGATATTTTGTATGTTACTGGCTTTTTTTCTTACTCTGTCCTTTATTCTCTGATGCTTCCACTGCATTTTCCTGCTGAGAGGTGGAATGTCACGTTGGTTTGTGTTCAAGATTAACGATGAAATCTTTGCTCTTTCAGGTGACTACTTCTCTGTGCATTAAATGACTGTTGGTTGTTCCAGGTGTAAATTGCTGCCCCCTTCTGTACACAAAGCTGTGTACAAGTTGTCGTATGCTTGCGTTAGGTTTAAGTGTGAAGGAAAAAAAAAAAAAAGGCTTTTGTTCTGTTTTCAAAGAGGTGGTATTGGCAAGTTTAGAACTTCCAAAGACTGTTTAACATAGTGTGTGTGTGTGTGTGTGCGCGCGTGTGCGCGTGTGTGTAGATTCGTATGTGTATTTCTAATACTCTTTGGAAAAGTAATTGAAAATACTCTTTGGAAAAGTAATTGAAGATTTCCTGGTAATATTCTTTGGGTATACGCTCAGGAAAAACAGAATGCAGTTTTTTTAAGGAGAAAGCATGTACTTGTAGATGAAGAAAACAGAGCATAAATATATTCTTCTGATGAATTGATACTCACAGGATATGACAGCTAGAGATTTGCTACAGCAAAGGTACACTCTTCCTAATGGAGACACTGCTTGGAGACCATCACCACTTGTTACTGCTGCCCTGGAAGGAAAACTTGTTATTCTTGATGGCATTCATCGAATTAACCCTGGCACTCTAGCTGTACTTCAAAGGTCAGGATAAGTTGGGTGCGCATGATCTGTTTATGGAGCACATGCATACTGAGAAACTAAGTTCCTTCTGGTGGATGTGGCTTTATAACTTCAAGAACACTGTAAAAATAAGCTGAGCATTCAAGTTTCATGGAATATGTAATGTTCAGTCTTTACATATTTAAAAGCAGAAGCAATTCTTTCATGTTCTCGGTAAATCTGTAGTAATACTGGAAGTTTCAACTCTTTGTAAATACAGAATGTAAGTCTCAATTGAAGAATGAGCTATATTTTACTGTAAACTTATGAAGTCTAAAAATCAGTAATATTTGCGCAATGATTTGAAAATGCAAGATGTCACAAAATGTTTAAAAGACTGCATTCTGCTTCTAAATAAAATGTGATCATTAGTTACATGTAAAAGCATACTTTATATTGATTGCAAAGAACTCTTTCTAAACATTATTTCTTAATTCAATAAAAACAAATTAAACTTAGCAGAGCAGAAGTTGTAATAGCAAATACTATGTTAATAATAATCTATACTGTCAGGAGAAATTTTTCTGCTATTTCATTTGCCTTTTGCAAACTTAAAGGACATCACCAGCTTTAAAAGCAGGTTGTAGCAGAAATATTTTGTGCCTTCTTTTATTATATATATACACAGAAGAGCAGAAGAGAGAATTACGCCTCCCTTTTTTTTTCCCCTTTTTAAAAGTTTAGCTTTGCCTTCTGATTTTTCTTCTGTGCATGCATTATATCTAATCAACTTCTGCATTAAAAAAATAACATCTGGGTCTGTACATATGCTAATCTTTAAAACCAACTGAAATATATTCCTTCAAGAAACAAAACAGAAGTATATTACTTGGTACAAGTATAAAAAAAATGGCTGTTTCATGCCATTTATGCACACTGTACTAGTAAGACGGAATTTTTTCTTTTTCATTTTCTTACCATATCTGTTTAAACTAAGTTGACTATCTGACTATGTGCTGAAACTGTTTAGTTATGCATATTATTTTACCTCCACACCTGAATGCGTCTTATATTGGTATATCTTTTTCTTATTACTGTGACCTATGTTGACTGAGATAGCTTTTAAAAAAAGCATTAGTTGATGTAAGTATTTTAAAAAGTAATCAAACGCTGGATAAAGCTTATTCTTTATTTTCAAACAAACAGACTAATCCATGACAGAGAGCTGACCCTCTATGACGGCACCAGATTGTTAAGGGAAGATAGATACCAAAACTTAAAAGAAGAATTACAGATCTCTGATGAGCAACTACAAGACAGGTAAAGCATCAGCTACCACTATATAATGCAAACACGATTTCACCTTATAAGGAGCTTGATCTCCTTTTTTGCGTTTGGTTGTGTTTTTTTTTTTTTTACATAAACATCATGCAAAATGCTTCACTATTAAATTGATATCTTCTAATCACTAAGAGAAACATATTCTAAATGTCAGTTTCCTCATGAGGTTTTTTCTTTTTGTGGCATGAGGAAATTATATCCTGTTTAGAGCGCTCAAACTAAAAGGAAAACATTCAGTATCCTTTAACTGAAGGAGTTAGAAATTAGCAATTACAAGTACATAAAAACATAGATATAGAGGTATATAATATTTAATGTTGGAACATTTTGTTAAGAGTGTTAGAAAATAAAGCTAAATTGAAGTTAAATACAACTTGTTACTTTCTTTTTCCTCATTGGCTAGAAAGCTGGTAGCTAATTTACAAGTAATATGGGGCAGGAAATCCTAAGGATGGGTTGGGACCCATTATGCTCATTCTTTTTGTTTCTTCACTTCCACTTGTCTGCTAGAAACATTCCACAGATAGAAACATTTTCTAGTCATCTGATGGCCTCACTTGATACATAGTCAAACGCTGCTGACCAGTTTTAATTAATGGGAGGGATATTGTTCAGCGTACGTCAAAACAACTGCAATCTAATATTCAGTAATAGATAAGGAGCGAAACATAGGGTGATTCTTAAATGGTCTAACCTCTGAAAAAACAGTTGAAGTTTTATATTAGATGTCCGTGCTCATATTTACCCTGCAGGGTGTGCGTGTGCCCAAACTTTGAAGAGGCCTTATCGGTTACAGCAGGGATGCATTCATGATGTGCCACGCCATTTCTCTGAATTGTCTCACTGAATGCAATTTTTTTTTCTTTGACCTCCTTCATAGTCTACCCGTTAAAAAAGCTGTTTTTCTTCTACTGCCTGGTTGTTTTGTTATTTCTGGTTCCCTTTAGATCCAAAATACTGTGTTGTGGTTTTGTTTTTTTCAAAAAAACAAAACAAAACAAACTAACAACAAAACAAACTTCATTTTAAGTCTTCCATAGTATTTATTTTGATTTTTTTGTGGTGTAATCTAAGCCTACTTGTTGCAAAGTGTATCCACGCTGCTGAGGCTGTACACCCAGTTCAATGGGCATTTCCTGCATTTGTTTTATTTGAGCGAAGAACTGTATATCAGGGAAGTGTTCTGTTTATCAGGTTTTAAGCCCAGACTTTGAAAAGAGAAGCAAAAAAGCTCCAAGGATCCATCTTGGATTGTATCCCAACCTTGCACTGGACTTTGTACTTCAAAATACATCTAGTTATTGTGTGAGTCTCCTTCTCCCTGCTCTGTGTTCATGGTCCTGTCCCAGGTGCTTTCAGGCAGAATGACAGTGGCTGTGCTGTTGTGCTTACTGCATGGTACCCCCTAGTCCGTGCCCAATATACTCCAGAAACCGGGAAAATTCATCACATATTCAACTTCATGCCTCTCTCCCTGCATCAAATCTCTCCCACAAGAACAGAGCTCTCCATGTGGATTCCATGTCTCCCTGTTTGTTCTAACTATGGGTGTTTTGGCAGTGGACTCCCTTATAACCTTCGTTATCTGTTAGACCACAAGAACTGTCCAAGCTGTCTTCTTTAATGACTTCAATGGCATCATCTTACCGTGCCGCCTCTGTGCACACTTTCCTTCCCTTTGGTGTCATTGAAACAGTCATTTGGTGTCATTGAAACAGAAACAACCGAAACAGTCATTTCGGTTCCACTGTTCAGTGGTAATTGTGCATTGCTTTTGACTACTTCGGAGGCTCTGAAAGTCTTTGCCTTCCCTCGGAAGGGTGTCCCCTTTCCTTCAGTTTACTGCTTCTACCTAGCCACCTTAATATTTTGCAACAGAATGTAGTGTGAATTGTTAAGCCCTAATTGATCTACTCGACCAACAGTTAGCTTTCACCCTCTGATTCATAAATGCAGGGTATCTGTTGTCTTAGGAATACATTTCTGATTAGTACTTGATCTTCAAAACAACAAACAGAAACCCCACTATGTAGGCCTTCTTGCATCTGGAACCTCAATGTGACCATTTAGCACCATCTTGGATACGGATGAAAATTTTTTGCACTGAATTAGCTGAAGGCCATTGTGCTGAGAATCCCACCTTCTCCTGGGTGAAACATTCAGTCTGGCCCTTGTTCACCTTTCTCCTGTATTAACTTATTCAAAAGAAGCCAGGGTAAAGTAATGCAAACATGTATCTGCGTCTTTGGTTTTGGCTATGGGCTTCTTTGGCATCAGTGAACCACTCCTCTGTAGAGAGGACACTGTTCTCATCAGTCCTTGAGGAACTGAAGGTGTTCCAGGATGTCACCTTGGTTTTGGTCCCTTACGTGTTCTGCAAACATCACTATCTTTCACTGGCTCCAAGACATGATGTCAGTAGTTGCTCTTTGATTCCAGGACTGCATTCCTCCCTGCTACTTGTCCTTTTCAGCAGCAGTTACCTGTCATGCAAGCTTCAGTACCTTCCAGCGGTGCAGAGCGGCTGTGCAGAATTAGCTTTTCTCTCCAGACACCTTCTCATCAAATGGTATCTAGGTACTGACAGCTGATTTAATCACAGCCTAAGAAAGCAGGATGGTGCTAACCATCCCTCATTTGCCTGCAAAAGATTTGCCTTGTGGAGACGTTACAGAGTAGGTGTTGTACCTTGAATTTATTAGGAGATCGGCTGGGCAAATTCTTACTTCTAAATTGTGATTGGGAGATGCTTTCCATATCGATGAGAAATATGACGTCTTTTATTGCGTGTCAATGGCTGTGGCTAGTGGCCTTAGCTACATTTCTGATGTTAGAGCAAGATGAAAAGAGAGCTTTACTTATCCTGATTTACTGTATTTCACTAAAGTAATTTCAGTACAGTTGCTCTTTGCCAGGCCAGCAGAATATACATAGTTCTACTGCGACTGAATCTTGAATGTTTGCCGAGTGACACGTTAAGATTACTTTTCCAATAAGAAAGTTCCCTGGGGAAGGTGGTTTGAAATGTTGTTCGAATCAGGACATTATTCTCTGCCTCTCCCCTGGCCCCATTTCACTCATTCAGTCTGAGGCCTCAATTCTTATTTGTATATTGGGAATCAATATACATATTTTAAATATAGGTACATAGAATATATATGGTACAGTTACAGAAGTAACTTTTTTATTTTGTTATTAACCTTTTTATTTTCTAGCTGATCTCATGTACTAACGTAGCTCTCATGCGAAACAGTGGAGAGGAAAAAACATACCAAGAGACACATTAATGATTCAGTGAAAGTGCATGACGGAGTTTTAAATGTCTAAGCAGTCAGACAGGACCTAAATGAAGTAGCTGAAAATAGGCATAAGCAGAGGGGGTGTAAGATCAAGAGAAAAAAGTATTTCTGAAGGATTAGAATTTGAAAGAAAGAAGCCAAAAGCTTCATTAGGAAATCATTACATTAGGAGAGGGCAGGGCCATCTTAACGATTTCAGAAAAAGCAACAGCTGGAGGCTGGAATGCAGCTGTGATGAAGAGCTGATACCTTACTGCCATAGGTAAGAGAAACTGAGAACATGGAGCACATACTTTTTTTTTTTCTCCCCCATTCGGGTCAGCTTTGCTGTGCATGAGTGTTCTTCATTGTAGTGACTATTTGTAGTATAGTTTGCAGTTTCTGTCTTCTGTGCTACTTCTAATCGTTCGTAAATATGAGATAACTCACTGTTGCTCCCCGTTCCCTTCATTTAAGACTCACTAATGATGTGGCCAGATGCTGTTGAAAGTTACATAAATACAAATCTGTCTTTCATAATGCAAAAGAACAACTGATAATGCTTTTTAGTAGACGACTTGGACTCAGTACTTGGTGAATGGAATATTAAAACAGGATTTCCATTTAAATCTGGTTTAGAGAAAAAGAACACTATTCCTAACCAATGAGCCAAAACTTGTGTAAACGTTTTTAGTGTGTGTTTGTAAGAGGATTTGACACACGTAATGACTTTTCCCATTTCTAAGAAGACAAAAATTTGAGATATTAATGGAGAAATTTTAGGGAATCTTTTCTTCAGACAAGCAAGACACGTTTTGTACTAAGTTTTCATGCTCCTTTATGAAAATATTTGATAGTAAAAAAGAATATTTTTTCACAGTTTTAGTGCCTTTAATTTTTAGTGCTTCAACAATAATAATACTCATATGCGTAGTAGAATAGAAAGGAGAATAATACACAATCCATCATTTAATTTCCAACCCTGATAAGTCAAGGGTTCATTGTTTTTTTTTTTAAAATAAAGTTATGATATTTCAGATCACACTGGTCTGAAGAAATCACATGCCTCTGTATACGAAGGTGAACAGTATTACAGTAGAGAATGTGAACGTGCTTAAACCATGATGGTGGTATTAGCAGTGCTGGACAAAGAGGATAGTATTGTTTGGTTTTCAGATTGTTTTCCAGTTTTGCAGGTTAAAACAGTATTATTCGTAAATTATATTTTTGGACAACTTTTATTACTTTTGTAAGAGCTAATAAAATATATTCTTATTTTAAATTATGTTAATTATTGTCATTGAGTTGTACGTTCACTATTATTTCATTCCATTTTTACATATGTCATGTCTACTAGCATTTTTCTGAGAAGGGCTTCAGCCTGGTGGGTGCAATAGCTCGGTCAGGACAGACAAGTGCAAGCAGTACATTTGTCTTTGTGAGATTTTGGAATATTCCTTGGCGTGCTGAAAGCCTGTAAGCTGCAAGGTAATGAGCAGTAGTCACAGAGTACATTTTCCTCTATTCTTTCTTGTGCCAGTTTGGCTGTGGACTTAAGTTAGCAAACAGTCATAGTAAGATGGCATTCACTCATTTGAGGAAATTAAGTATTTTTGTTTATGAGTTAGAGGAAGAATTAAGAAAAAGTTGCCGTTGAGAAAGTGACAGATGGTCCTTAGAGATCTTTTACATAGAAGGAATTTATAGCTGCTGATTCCTTATTCATTTAATGATTGTATGATTCATTGTCATGAACAGGTTCAGAGATTAAGAGAAAGTGCGTTCAAGTACTGTGCATATCCACGATCTCTGCATAGAATATCTTCTGTAATCATCCCTTACTTCACTGAGACAAATACTGTAAAGGTAGCACACAGCCTTTGTAAGACAAGCAGTGAAGTGGTGGTTTGTCTTATGATGCTGTATTTTAACTTGTTTTGGTGGCTATCTCCCCCCACAGCACATGCGCACACACACACAGAGGTGATAAGTCCTCGGTGTGGTGAGCAGAAAGGCATCTATTATAGGAAAATCTGGAAGTAGGTATATAATAGGATTGTTCAAAAGCTAAAAGAAGTCACTCATAATGCATGGGTGGTTTTAATGCCCTGCAGACAGTGGATTATTTTCCATGCGATTAGGCTGAAAGGGAACACACAGTAGATGAGATAAATATTAAATGTGTCAGGGAGTGAATTTAGCAAGCAATAAAAGATTTTAATTGCTTACATTTTCTAGCTTTTACTTCATTGTTTGTTGTGGTCTGTTAATTTTAGATTGTGGTGAAATTTAAGAAAAACAACAATAGGTCACTGTGGTCTAGTATTATAACAAGTCCCAGCTCGTAAAATTTGATAGAAAACGAGATGTATTAAATCATGTCACAGAAAGAGAAAACCAAAAATAGTTTGGTTTTGCAAGGTGGCATTAGGAATGCCATTCTGCTTTTTTTAGGAGAAGCTTCAATTAATCAGAACCATGTGTCAATAACAAGAAAATCTTTCCCTAAAATCACCCTGAACAGACTGTTCTGATCTTCTTCTTGTGCGCAGTGGCAGTAATCCTTGGTTGGAATTAAACACTGATGTCAAAAGAAGGACATGCATATTGTTAGGAGGGTGCTCTGCTATCTGTGTTGTCAGTAAACATTTAATAGAGAGAAGGATAGAGACTCTTTGTATTAATCAGCTAACACAAAATCTTCCCAGTGTGTTTGAGGCTCATTAAATTAAAAGGTGTTGAGATTTAACAAGGTACATTTACTTGTCCTTCATATGCAAAGAACACAAGATGTAAAGGATTTCTTTTTTACAAAATGTAGCTCCGTGTAGGAGCTCCATATTATATTGCTTTAGAGACTTGGTCTGTAATACGATGAAACAACTTTGAAGCACTTCAGTTGCACTGATTGAAGCTGGGAACTTCCAGAGCATTGCAGGATTGAGTCATTTGCAGCATTTGTTTTAATAATACGCTTGGCTTGACATTTTCAGCTTTGCAAACATCAGTCCAAACAATAGGCTTTTGAAGTAGCCAAATAGTTTTATTCATGTTTACAAACTGGAAACCTTCAGCAGTGGTGCTGTGGTATGTCCTAGTTTAGAGAATAAGTCAGCGACTTTAACTGGTATCACTAAGTTACCTTGCCCTGACTTTGCATCTCCTCTCCTCCCACTTCTCCACATGCCCTCCCTGGCTGTCCCCACCGTGCCCTTCGAGTTAGGCAGTGACATGGAGGTGGTATGAGAGAAATGTGTTCCCATTACTGGGGAAAGCTGACTTGCTTCTAGTGTTCTCTTAGGGTATTGCAGAAGGACCAGAATTGGTCCTTCGAATTTGGTGGATTACTGGAGGAGGGTTATTTTCCTTCTTAGTAATGGGGATTAGGAGGTGAGTCTGGAAGTATATGTATTTATCCTATCTAGGAAATATTTTCTTCTATAATAAGATTGGGTAATGTTCCCTGACCTTCTTTTATGCTTAGTGACAGTGACATTCCCATTGGTTCCTCTTTTATGTGATGTTTTCAGACATCTATTTCTATTTTTATCAATCAGGGAGTAGCTTCTAGGCTTATGACTTTCAGCTGGGAATAACTCATGCCACCCCACTGTGTTTGCTTTGATACAAGGGACGGCTATAATTGCTCAGTTGTGTCACAGGTTTATTGTTCTGATGAACAGATGAGCCAACTATGCAGTAGATTTGTTAATTTATGTTTAATGGTCATATTCTGTCTTCAGATTTTCTTGCTTATGCCATTGTTTCCCCCCTCACTTTACCCAGGACAAATACTCACCTCCGAGTATTCTGATTTCAAATGTAGCAATTTATATGGAAAATGACATGATAACAGGCATATCTAGTAATATAAGCTGTCTAATTAAATTTCACTTGCTTTTTCCAAATTAACATCTCCTATTTTAATAAGAGTACTGTGAAATTAATTGTTGAAAACAGACCCTCCTTGCACAATTTGACTGGCTTTTGTATCTGACTTGTTATTGTCTGTTATTTCTGCTGCTTTTAGAGATCATGCAATTGTGCTGATTGATGAGTACTAATGAATTCCCAGTCAGAAGACGTGATATTACATAGATAAGGGAGACAAAAGATGTGAAGAAGGCAAAGATACCCAAAACCAAGGCAGTGGTCTTCTACTGCCCTAACAGATGCATCTAAAAACGTATATTTTAGTTTGTATTGATCACAGTAAGCTCCCATTATCTTCAGTGGAATCAAATAGGCAGGTATCTAAGAAACTGTTCGTTTGTTACCAAGTCCTGCAGTGTGAACTAAGGGACACTGAAGCTAGCAGGTCAGTTCCGTAAAGATTTAAAAAAAAAATAATAATAAAAATACCTTTTACACCAATGAACAGTGAACGTATTGCCACAGGAAGTTGTGGAGGCGCATAGAATGAAGAAGTTCAGAAAGGCTTTAGACAAATTTGTGGGTAGACAGACATTAAAGCAAATAGAGATCTACCCTCCAATGTCCTTGAAGATATGATCACGGGTGCTGGGAGAATATGAGGGGGACAGACTACTGGTAGGGGCCAGGCTTAGGTGCTTTCTCCAAGGAAAAAGCTTTTCTCCAGCTTTCTCCAGCTGTCATAGTCAGAGGCAGAACATGTAGCTAGATGGGTGGATTGAAGGACTCAGTAGGGCATTTCTCAAGTTCTTATAAGACTTTAATCTGCTGTTGGAGTGACCTGTCTCCCCATGGTGACTCTAAAACGAGCCAAGGGTGAGGTGACTGGTTTGGTCTTTGAAGTCTAACTTTCAGAAATATTATGAAGTTAGGCATATTAATCCCACCCTAGGTGATTTTCCAAGGGCCACAAAGAGCATCAGTAAGGGGAATGTTCCTAAACTGTTACTAAATCCAGCTCTTCATGGTATCTAGGCCAGTCTCTATGGTGTCATACTTTCTGTCAGTCTAATTGAGTAAAAGAAGTTACTCATTACTGCAGCTCCAGTAGATCTGGTTCTCTCCCTGAATTGCCTGTGAGACATCCTGCTTTTGGTAAAGCACTTGTATAAGTCTGTCAGATGTGTCCATTTCAGACATAAAGTGCAGTACACTGTAGCTTAGTTCCCGGTGCTTGTTCATCTGGAGGCATGCAGGTCCTGTTGCAGATGAGAAGAGGAGACTTGGGTAGCCTTCTGAGCATAAAAAAAATTGTAAATGTATAAAATTGCACGTCACATTATCCAGTCTTTGTCTTTTAAAAAATCATGTTTCATTGCAAATTATTTGAATAGACTGTGATATGATTCAGTAAAATAATTTAATTCTTTTTTCATGTATTGTAAAAATTAAGTTTTATTTTCACTGCTTAAGACAGGTAATGCATTTGTAAACTTTTTTTGCAGGTCTATCTTTCCGATCCATCCTTCTTTCAGAATAGTGGTCTTAGCAGAACCTCCTGTCATTGGAAGTAGTACCCAACAATGGCTGGGTCCAGAGTTTCTGACACTGTTTCTTTTCCATAATGTTCGATCTTTAAGCAAGAGTGAAGAAATTCACGTTATTAAAGAAATGGTAACTATCTTCAATATTTTGGGCACTTATTGACTGTTGCTAACTAAATGCGATTATTTACTACATAAAAAATATTTTACTATTGCAGTGTAGCATAAATGTCTTCATTTTCAAAGCTTATAAAAGCAGTATATCTGCTTATCTTTTAATAGTATTGATATAAATTAGCATTCTTATTGTGATATTAAATGGTGCTGTAATAGGAAAAAGCTCTTTGTCAAAACTGTATTCCTTTTTGGTTGATGTAAAGCAACTGCAGCAACTGTATGCTCATTGCATCTGGGCGTAGCTGTATATGGAACTTGCATATCTTGCAGGAAGATTAATACTGTTTTTCTTTCGAGCAGATTCCAAATGTACCCAGCGTTGCTGTGGAGCAGTTACTGTCATTAACACACAAGCTTCGGGAGACAAATGACGCCACGGTGAGCCCTTTCTTTTTTTTTTTTTTTTTTTTTAAATNTTTTTTTTTTTTAAATTTACTTTCTCTACTGTGACTGTTTGTTTTAACAAAGGCTGGGTGAAGCATGCTAAGCTATAGTGTTATTTCAAAGGCTGCCTGATTGGAAAATCAGCCCCAGAAAATTATTGCTGGCAATTACTGCACCACATACTGTAAACTTTTTTTGATTTATGACGGACATTTTTAGAATCTGCATAAATAAAGCTTTTAGGAAATTGCCCAAATCCCAGTGAAGTCAGGCAGAACAATGCACATGTTGTTGGTGGGTTCGGATACGTGGCTCACAGTGAAACATACTTGAGGTGCCTTTTCAGTAGGTATGGATATAATCATGTGTGTCCAAATAGTTTTTGGTTACTTCGCTTTAGTCATTGGAACTTTGATAGCTGAAATTATTGGGGTTTTTTGGGCAATGAGAAGTACCTAGCCATTACAAAATGCCAACAGGCAACAGCAAAGGAGAAAAGGGGAAATTCCAGAACTCCTGGCTGCGTTACTGCTACAGGCTATTCTATTAAAGCAGTGTTGTCAAGAAAAATAAGTTTTGCTGACATAGTAACCACAAAATTCTTTAAAAAGATACAGTCAAATCACAGTGAAAAGAAAAAGAAGTTATTGCTATGGCAACTAAAGCACTGGATGTTTTTAATGTTACTAAAATGTAAAACATTTTTAGTGGAATCCAGCAGTTCAACTGGTATGCAAATGTAATCCGTTCTTAGTCTTCATGACTTTGACATGGTTATAGTTCTTACAGTGTTACTGTTTAAGAAGCTGAGAGAGGCTGTTACACTCTTCTGAGCTTAAAAAAAGTCATAAAAAGGCTGATTTTTAGGTACACCTTTGGGACAGTTTTGTTATTATTATCATCTCTTTAGCTTTCTATACCTAATGTATAAATGTATCGGTTTTGACATACTTGGAGACATACTGTGCCTGAACAGAGCATTACAAAAATCCTTTCCAAATACGTGGATGTCTATAGCATTGTGAAATATCTAAATGAAGTATATGATGTTAGATGAGAAGTGAGTCACAGCACAGATTGAGGGAGGATTCTTGTAGATCAGCAGTGACATGAGACATGTTGGGAATAGCACGCCTGTGCGGAGAGCTGAAATGTGTGCCTTAGGTATGTCAGGCTATTTATAGAGTTGCCTGAGTAAGTAAGCCTCTGCCAGAGATAATCCTGAAATATTAACCATTGTTTAAAGTGATTTTATTAACAATAGAAGAATACCTGTAGACTATTCAGCCTGTGGGCGTTGCCTGCATCATTGTAATTGTTTGCTTGATTTACAATAGAATCTAAAGACCACAATCAAGATCCTGTTGAATTAGATGCCTCGTAGATATATGTTACAAAGACAGTCACTAACCCAATTTTGAGTTTACAGTTGTTCAATATAAAATATTAAAAAACAAACCAGGTAAGACAAAAGAGGAAATTTTGTTCCCAAAACTTTAACTGCCAGTTGCAAATATTCAGAAGATGCGATACAGCTTTTCCTCTCTGGCCCTAACCTCTTGTTGCGTGAAAGGGGCAAAGCGGTTTTGGCAGAAAATAAACCCCCTTGCATTCTAACACTCCTCACCGAGGTGGGAGTGCGGCTAGGTTTAAATTCTGGGTGATGCCCAATTCGCCACTATCAGTCCAGTCGCATTTAACACGTATTAAACTATAACGATTTGGATACACTAATAGTGGGCTGCACCGTCAGTCTAGTCCTGCTCATGAACTAGCACGGCCACTCTCAAGTCTTTGGTCGTGTTCAGTGAGAAACTAAAACGACTAGCTATATAAACAGTGCAGTTTATTTGAACAACAGATAAAGGTTCTTTGGATTGCCGGTGATAAATACGCTGTCTTCAAAGCACGTGCAAATAAAAGTAATGTTAGTTACACAAAACGCGCGACAAAGTTCTACATTTATAGCCATTGATTATAAAAGAGATTCTCTAGAGAAATTTCTAAGTTTCCCGAAGAAGCGCTCAGTATAGTCTAAGTCTTACCCACAGGCGTCCCTATGGGGGGGAAGAAAGGCTCAGCCCGTCGACTGGTCCCGGAAGTCAGAGGCAGTCTCTGATGGAGTTCTCCCTGACTTGTTCACGACGGTGTCTTCCCTAATATCCCCCCTTTCTTGGGCTATTTTTATACTATTTTTTACCTGCAAGGTGGAGTTTGAGTGACTTTAGTCATAAATACCTTTATTATGATTGGTGTAAAATTCTCTCGCTTCAATTTAAAGGTATAGTTTACGAAAAATTCAGGGCGCAGACTCAAGGAGGAGTGGTCGCACCTTGGAGGCGGGTAGCCTTCGGGATGGAGGTGTGGTTTGGTATTACAATGACATTATAATGAGCAAAGTTCACACAAAGGACAGCATATCATCAATATTTGGCAGAATCTGGGCTCAGGGTAGCGAGTTGGTCACTTATCATAGAATCATAGGGTTGGAAGGGACCTCTGGAGATCATCTAGTCCAACCCCCCTGCCAGAGCAGGGTCACCTTAGAGCAGGTTGCACAGGAACGTGTCCAGGTGGGTTTTGAATGTCTCCAGAGATGGAGACTCCACCACCTCTCTGGGCAGCCTGTTCCAGTGCTCTGCCACCCTCAAAGTAAAGAAGTTCCTCCTCATGTTGAGATGGAACTTCCTACGCTCAAGTTTGTGCCCATTACCTCTTGTCCTGTCGCTGGGCACCACTGAAAAGAGCCTGGCCCCATCCTCCTGACACCCACCCTTTAAGTATTTGTATGCATTAAGTACCCGCAACACATCACAGGGCAAGGCCACGGAAGATTGCGTTCCGTTCCGTCCCCCGTGTAGCTTCGAACCGCAGGTACTGAAACAATACAGCCTGGAATTCATGCCAGCTGCAGCCGTGTCCTACCTCAGAGGCCATTTGATTCTATACCTTTCTTTGATGTGTGATCAATGCTGTACTTTTTGCGGTTTTGGCCAATTTAGTAGTTATTCCACACCTCTGTGCTTATTTATTTCAGTGCAGGATCTGATGCTATATATAATTTAGACTTTAAAATGCCCGTGTCCTGAGAGATTGGACTGGTCAAGGTGGTACAATGTATGAAATACACTACCTCAGTTACTGTGACCAGCTGCCATTCTCCATCAGTGCAGTTCTATAGGTTGTGACTTAAGAGGATTGCTTACGTGCCAAAACTTACTCTTCTTGGGAACCTTTCACCTGTTCAAGATACTTTTGGAAAGAGAATATAATCTCCAAAGGCAGCGAGGGTTCTGGCTAGTGGGCAAGGATAACAAGGATACAGCGCTCACCTCTCTCCCTTGCCCATGCTTCACACATGTCTGAGTAGGTCTTGAAATGACACCTGAAATGCCATCATTTACATCACAGTGTCCATAATGCCGGGTCATAAACTATGATCGTTCAGAAGATGCTTCACAATCTTCCGTCGATGAAAGCAGCAGTAGTTAACTTTGCAGTTAGCCCAGTCTAAATCATTCTTGCTCATTGCTCAGAGCTATGCTGTAAGTATTATCCTTTGCTTTCTCAGCATTTGAGAGAAGTTATGTACAATTTCAAAGAATGATTTTTTTTTTAAACAAATATTAATGCCTGTTTGTTAAAACTGCAGTTTTCCAGGGGAAAGAATTGATGTTAAGACATTTCTTGTGCTTAAAAATCGTTAAGGGGGGAAAAAGGCTCTGAAATTCATGAAGTGTTGCTTTTCTCTATTTTTTTCCCTGCATGTCAAACTTCAGGATTTTTTTTCCAATTGAAACCACATAATATGTTAAGATAATTGTAATGCAGTTAGAAATCATTTATATGAACCAGAACAAAACATTTCAAAATTACCTAATTAAAATATTTCACTTGACCCAGGCAAAGCATGGCGTGACTTATCAGATCACACTCATTGTTGTGTGTTTCCTGCTAAAATAAGGAACCTATTTGTATTAGATACCTTCATCCGGTAGATATAATTATAGAATGATTTCTTTCTCAGTCTTTATATCTCTCCTTAAATCCGTGGTCACTTGTTTTGGGGTTTTGTTTGCTTGTTTGTTTTTTAAATTTTGCTGTATTTGTTTGAGGTCTGCTTTTCCAGGCGTTGAATCATTTTTGTAACTCTTTGCTGAATCATGTCCAGTTTTTAGCATTTATTTTGACATGTGGACAACAGAAAAGGACAGAGTGTTCCAGTAACGGCCCGCCCAGAAGGCGTGTGCAGAGGTGATACAATCTCCATACTGCTGCCCAATGTTGTCTTGTTTATACGTCCAAGAATCCTGCCAGACCCTTTTGCCAGAGCATTACGTGTGGAGCTCAGATTTTGAGTTTGTGAAGGGCAGACGAGTTTTTAGGACGTTGATCTTTTACAGTGGCTAACCTCCTTGTTATTGTTAATATTTTTTAGTGTTAGGTTTTATATAGCAAATAAAATTCAGTTATCGGCACATTTTTCTTCCTGTTGCTTATCAAGTGAAATCATAAGGCTGATCTTTTGATGACATCATGATTTCCATGGCAGTGAATTACTGCAACAAATACAGAAGTACAAGCTTGCGGGTTAAAAAGCACAAGCTGCTGTAGAAGGCAGAAAGCACCTATGAATTAGGAGAAAAGTTGAAATAATTCCTTTTGGGTTACTTTTTTCTCCTGACTCGTTCAGTTTAAATCCCTGAGATCCAGTCCCAGAGATCAAATAATTAAACTACCTTGCATCTTTTGACAGGCACAGTCACTGGCTTCGTCTTTATCTACTCGACAGCTGTTGCGAATTTGTCGTCGACTGTCACAGCATCCAGATGAAAGCCTTTACTATGCTGTTAACAAAGCCTGCCTTTCCAGGTAGAAGTGCTAGTTTCGGTGGAAGTTCAAGAGCTTCTTGGTCAGTTGCTAACATGCAAGATAGCTTTTAATGCATTTTAGTAGATCGTACAATTACCATCTTACTCCTTAAAGTCTGTCATTTCTTTAGGAGTATTTCTGTGGTATTCTCAAACCTAGGAGTTAAGTAGAAATTACTTCGTACTCTTCATATCTTTATGAAGATATTCCATTGCATTATATAAATTAGGTCACTGTTACCAGCATCACTTCACTGTCTCAAAACACTCAAAGCGGAGTTGTATTAATGTCTAGTACAACTAGATCTTTGGTGGAGGCTTGGTTTCAGTTCTAAAAGCTGTATCTAAAAAAGTTATGACATCTAGGGTTTTTTTGGTTTCATTTTGTTTTGTTTTGTTTTCAAAAGAAAGCAAATTGTAGTTGTTTGGAAAACTGAAAGGGCCTAGTTCTAGACACCTTAGAGCTCACACTTTCTCTTTGGAACCTGGGATCAAAGTGAACTGAGTTAAGAGAAAAGGTATTTCCAAAAAATCGTTGTGTGTATTGTAGCTCTTACTGGCAGTGGAATGAGGACATCACATACTTTCGGTCCTAATCCATTCTAGGTTACATCCCTGTTGCAATATTTGGTAACACTGAAGCCTTTTAAAGTGAACACACAGCGACAAATGTAGCTCATTGCCTATGGAAGAAGCTCAATTTCTCTCCTTAGGGATAGGTGAACCATTGAAGACTATTTGAGTGTGAAAGGAATAGACAGTCAGGGTTTGGAGGTCCAAGTAAAGCTTATACTGATTTTAGGTTACAGAAAATACTGAAAACTTTTTAACGTTCCTTAAAATACAACCTCCCTATTATTTTTCTTTATTTAGGTTTTTACCAAACCTCGCCAGATCAGCTTTACATAAAAATCTGCAGGATTCTCGTATTGAGTCAAGTCCAGATGACGTGAAGAAACTAGAGGAAAAGGATTACACATGTAAGCTTCTGCCATCTTTTGTCCTGCTCTTCATGAATGTTACTCAGGCAGCTGAGCATATAAAGGTGTATTAATTATCCTCAAAATTAAATGTAGCTTGCTCCAGTTATACCCCTTTGACTTTATCAGAATACAATGCTGCTCTCAGTATGTTGATACTTTTGTACTGTATTTTGTATTCCCAGCTCATGGAATTTTGTTCTCCATCATGTTTAAGTGCTTCCCAGTCTATAACATCCATGGCCTCAGGCTTTTCTGGACTGTTTTGGGTTATGGTTGTTTTGGTGTTTGGGGTTTTTTTTGTTTATTTTTTTCTCTGTCATCACTGATAACTACTCTTCTGTACAGTTACAGCCTTGGTTTGATCTTAGTATTTCTCTGTTCTGTTTTTTACCATTGCTTCTTTCTCTCCACTGTTAAAACCAGCCTTTTTCTCTTTGAGGCTCTTGTAAAATTTCCCTTCTTTTTATTCTCTTTAAATTGCTGTGGTTGTTATATGTCACCTTTATCGAGCCGGTCATTGTTTCTTGACCTCATCCAACTTTTTCTCATTTGCAGTAGCCTTCAGTGCTGCGCGTATATTTCTGCTTCTGCCATTTTTCTCACTTACAGCTTCTCATTCCTGCATGACCCCTGGTCTTCATGCTAGCTGTATATCTTTTCATATCTTCTGTCATGCGGCACACTTTAAGCAGTTTGCCATTTTCCATTCACTAAATTTTTCCTTTACTCTTCTTCACCAGTGTTATCTCTGCTGTCATTCTTCTGTAGGCCTATTCTCTGTTTTGTGATGTATTTGACTTCTGTGTTTTTACTGTTAGATCTTTGCAGTAATAAACACATCTTTGGTTTTAATTAGCATGGATTCTATTTTTATAGGTTTTATTTATGTGTGTGTATATGTAAAAATATATACATAAGTACAACTATATTAATGCATGTATTACATACAGTATAATATATATGTGCAGGCAGGCATATGTATGTGTATATACATAGACACACACATACATATGCACCCATCCATGCATTTTCATGTCTGTATTTGCATTTTTTGAATATATAAAAATTATATAAATACACTAATTTGAACTCTTGCTAGTTGTGTGGTGCTGCCTGCTTACAATTCTATTTTTTATCTCGATACATCCCTTGAATTTTCTTTATGTTTCTCTGTTTCATGCCATAAAGATAGACCCATATAGAATAATAGGTGAACAACTAAAAACATCTGTCTAGAAATTAGGCTATTTTCAGTTTTACACCATACCAGATTAATAAATTAGTGGCAAAAAATCATTATTGTTTTTATTGCACGATATTATTGTTTACACTTAGTTGTTATTTTCCTAAGGACAGAATTTATGGTTCTTTTCATCTAAGAAATTTTTCTAGTTTACATTTTCTCTCAGAGCTGCAGTTTGTTGAAGGTTATTTCAATGAGTGCAAATTTAGCCAGTTTTCACCAAATTGTACAATATGTCCATATTCTGACATTAACCCATTTGAGCAAAAATGCAGCGCTGAAAGGGAGGATCGGTGGTGACTCTGTCATGTCGTGGTGGGTTGGCCCCGGCTCACAGCTGAGCACCCACACAGCCGCTCACTCACTGCCCTCTGCACCCCACTCCCCAGTGGGGCAGGGAGAGAGAAGAGGGAGAATGAGAGGGAGAAAACTTCTGGGTTGAGGAAATGTAGCCTAATTAGTGATATTCCAATGATAAAATGAGAGTATGGAATTAAACCAAGGCAGCGGTCACGACTTCTAGTGTTTCTTGTGGTACTTTTCCCATAAGATCACCTGTTCATCATTTATTGTAATAGACTCTTTGCAATTCAAATTCATGGTAACGCAACCCCTATTTAACAGACACTCTTTCAAGCATTCTCTTTCTTTAGATAGAAATCATTTACTGCAGCCCACGGCCTTGTTAAAATTTGTAAATCGTCACTTGCAGATGTTGGGGATAGATTGCCTTTCTGCTTAGAGGATGCTCTAAGTAATGCATTTGCTTGTTTCCTGAAAAATGTCTAGGTGAAATAAATAATGGGATTCTGAAGATAGGGTCTGTGACGATGCCAATTTATAACTCAACTGAGAAAATGAAAGTGCCTGATGTTTTGTTTTATGAAAATCAGCAAGTAAGTACCAATCTCTGGCTTCTGCGGTATAAAAAGCTTGTTAAAGGTTTACTAATGTGCATGCTCACGTATATTAAATAATGTGCAAATTAAATTTTAAGAGTATATTTCTGAAGTAGTTTCTTTAGGGTAAAAATTTTTCTCACAGGATTTGATGCTCATTTCAGATGTGTCTTCACCATCCCTTTGTGAAGAGTTTGTAACAATCCTGTTGAACATTCATAAAATATGAAGTAACAGTGACTGAAACTGAATTCTATTTAGAATTATTTGATCAGATGTTGTGCTGTGGTGTTTTGTTTTTTTTTTCCTGCTCCTGGTCTGATCAGCTCCTAGGGCTGGATTATCGCTTCCATCCTGAGACTGTGTTTTACAGGCTTGTCGCGTGAAGTTGTAGCTGCCTTTTATTAGAATTAACTCTGCGTGTTTGAAAAGCAAGGCAAAGAGTAATTAGTTAGTTATTAGTTAATTGGTTATTAATTATTTATTTTAATTAGTTTAGTTTATTAATTAGTCATTGGTCTTGTTAGTGTTAATTAGTTCGCAGTAGTGGAAAGTAAGGGTAATTAGTGAACGCAATGAAAGGGAAGGGCTTGGTGACTGTGGGGGTTTTTTGGTTTTTATTTCCGCTCACCCCTTTTTTAGAGGTAGGTGTTCTGCAGCTTTCTTCTCCATCTAGTGTGGAAGCCTCAAAACTGTCAGACATGGGTATTCTTAGCAAGAGAATTACCCTCTGAGTTACCTTTAGAATATTTTGCCTCTGAAAGGCAACACTGATAGCGTGATCTTGTGAAATATTTTTCTTTTAGGGGGCCTGGTGTGGGTTTGCTTACTTTTCCTTTCCTACTCTTTTTTGCCTCCCTCGCTTGCAATTGCTCCGCAGAAAGACTATGCTACATGGATATCACCTACTGAAGGTGATGACAGGCCATGCAAGGGGAACAGATGACAGTCATCTTCATCTTCCCCACTAACATTTCATGTGAGATTTTGTTCTGTGTTGCCATCTTGGTAAACTACTTAATTTGGGTCTGTTGGAAATGAAATCCTGAGTCTTGCTTTTGTCTTCATTGCTTTTCCCACCTTCTTGCTTATAGCTTCAGAAACATGTACACAACCTGTGTTCAGATATTACACATCTTTTTAATAGATGTTGCCTAAATAAAATGTTACAGAGAACGAACTGCTCTGTATCTGTCCCCGGTAGCTATGCATTCTGAATGCTGAAGGAAACAACCACCAAGTACCACTCAGGTTAGCTATTCCCACTTCTAAATGAATTCTACTTTATTTTCTGTATTGCTGGTTTGTAATTTGGTCATTCAAGTGCTGTAACGATCGTTTAGCAAAACCTTCTGGAGAACAAATTTGATTTATGAATCCAGTGCAATACTTCCTCTCTGGTATCTAAAAAATACGGAAATAAACCAAAACAGAGGAAAAAAATATATCCTCAGCCCTTTGCAGTGCAGCACAATGTAATGAAATACATAGTTTTCTTCTGTGTGTTTGGTCTTGAAACATTTCTTGTTCACCACAAGTGGCACAGGGATGGAAATATTTTTTTGGTGATATGCCAAATTGCCAAATGTCACTTTCAGGCCAGGCTTTGGGGAACGTGCATTGATAATGTTGACATAATATTGATGTGTCCACTTACAAGTCCTTTGTGTAAATAAATACTCTGAAATTATAACATACACATGTTTGTGCAATTTAGGATAAAAAAAGAAGTAATCAGAAGGAAGCATTCATGCTTTAGCAAGAAAATGAAAAATGTAATCAGTGTGTTTGGTAAAAACTGACTTACTAGAATTTATGCTGTATCTGGTCAAAGTTATTCTTATCACTTATCAATTTCCAGTGCATACGCATGCCAGAAAATATAGTAATTTGCCTTGAAGTCCTCTCCTTAAATTGGGTATTGAGTATTTAGTAGTCTTTTGACATGCCTGGTTAGGATTTTGTGGTATTAAGCTGCGTTTACAAGAGTTTCTTCCCCCACCCCCAGCCTCTGTTCTGGAGAGATTTGGAAACCTAAAACATCTTTCACACGTTTAGAAACTGAGCATTTCTGTGCTTAGAAATTACAGGCAAGCTACTGATTTTTTTGTTTGTTTAAATAAATTGCTAGAGATGAGATGATAAGGCGAAAAAATATGTATGTTTATCTGAAGGCAAGCATTCATTTCTCTGAGTAGGTTGTCTGACCTACTTACAGATGACCTATTTTTACTAGATACAGTGGAGAAATATACACTACTTTATTGTGAGTAAAGTAGTCTGCATTGCTACATTATCCTTAAATCCTTGTGATCCTTTTAAACAAATTATTTGTGAGAAGCAAGATAAGGTTAAATGATGCACATTGTATGTTACCATTTATGATACTGGAGATATATATATATAAAAAATACACCTCAAGTACTTTGGCTTCAATTAGGCAGTCTAATTTAGAAGTTGTAAGAAACATAATAAACACTTTTAGACTTGAGCTTGCATTTTCCTCCTTATTTTCCTTAAAAAAAAAATTTAATTAGAATAGGAAAATGTATATATCATTAAGGTAGACCTGGTGTTTAACCTTGAATAAAATAAATGTGTATAATTTATATGTTAATGTCAGCTGCTTTTTATTCCCTCTGTTTGGTTTCTGTAAAGTTCTACCAGGATACATTTTGCATCCTCCCAGTACAATTGCTGGAAAATTGTCATACACATATTAATGAAAGTTCTTACGCTCTAGGTGACAAGCATTCGACTAGGCTAAAAGGAAATGCATTAGGAGTGATTATGGACAATTAAATACATTTAGGGAAATCAGATACCCACAATCAGTTGGAGCAGAGGAAATACATAAGGAGAGTTAGTATTTTTGTTTCATTGTTTTAGTCACTGGATAGATTGGCTCTGCTATTATTGGCTGTGAGACCTTGCAATGAAATAAATAGCTGTAAATATAAAGTCCAAAAAATGTTGGCCCCAAATCCTGAAAGGAAAATTGCTGTTGTACTACTATCATTAGTGAATGCATAAACTTGAGAGTATAAAAACAGGGGTGAAAATTGTGTTTTTGTTTCTCTAGCACATGATGGTAATGGAAGATATGCTAAAGGACTTTCTGCTGGGAGAACATCTTCTTTTAGTTGGCAATCAGGTGAGTTAAGCATCTCTTACAATGCATGGAACAAATTCATCATTTAAAAATGAAATTAAATCTTTGTTTTGCTTCATTGAAATTGCATTCATTTTTACTATAGAAGTATTTGAGCTATTTTTAATTTTTTTTTTATCTACTAGTGTCCATGGGTTTTATGGGCACGTATCTGTGGAAAATGTAAATGCCTTAAATTTTTTTTTACATTGCTGTCAGAGTAACAAGTTAAAACATTAATAGTTGTATGTAACATCATTACCATTAAAATCTTCAGTTAATGGTTTTGGTTATCCTTCATGGCTATGTATGAAACCTCTCCTTTAAAATCTCCGCTGATAGGTAAGAGGCGGACACATAAGTATTATCTAAATCTTATTTATTGATAGCAAAATGTTAGTTTTCTCTAAAAGAGATACAGATTCGCTTTATTCTTTGGCAAGTGTCTTTGTTGATGGAGACTTTATTGGTGAGATCACGGGGGCTGTTGTGTTCTTTTAGTTAGTTGTTGCTGTTTCATGACACCTTCTAACAGTTTGTAGGTTCCCCAAGATGAGGTGTAGACAGATGTTCTCCAATTGGGTTTGTTTGAAAGTCTTTGTTCTTCAGAACCACCTTAAACTATTACTGGAACCGTTAGGTGACTTGAAGAGAATTATATGCTTTGCCAGTTAGCTCTGGGAAAAAAAAAGAGAGCTTTTCTTATTATTGCTGTATGTTTGAAGTGTTAAGGAAGGTGATACTTCCCCAGCTACCAGGTTGTTTTTTCCCTCATAAAGTAATCTCCCTTTAGTTTAGCTTTTGCTTAGCAAGGGTATGATAATTTTCTAGCAGATGTTTCTCTTCATGTTTTGCAATAGCCTTTGGAAAAAGTCTAACACAAAACACTAATGGTCTAACCTACATGGCAAGGAATATAAAATGCTATTTGTTATTAATATGCATTAAAATTACAGTGTACAGTTATATACAGTCTCATCTATTTAGAGTCCTTGTTAACAGCTCGACTTTGCAAAGATGTGCTTGAAACTTCTTTAGACTTTTGCTGTATGATGCCAGCTTCTCCCAAAAGGTTTCATCTATTCATAAGTAGAAATGAATCTATTTCACAAATGAAGTAAGATCTATTTATTCTGTTTCATAAACAGTGCTTTCTATGCCAGCTTCCGAGTTGGTATTGAAAATGTTATGTCGTACAGATTGCCTGCAGGACCTGCTGTCAGGGAATAGCAGGAGTGGGCTGCTCCACAGGGGATTGGAGGTAGAGACGGTGTCCTTAATGAGAAGGTTTGCAGTGCCACAGTTTCCAAGAAGACGTGCAGGTCTGGGCACAGCAGCCATGGTCAGCAAAGTGCCCAGTGGCTTCCAGACAGGTCTGTGGTGATGAGTCAGGTCTGAGGTCAAGCTAGGAAGTCAAGTCAGCAGGTCCAGCTGGGATCAGCATGGTACGGGGCCAGGCACAGCATCGCCACGGTGTATGTCGAGAAGGAACCCAGGAAAGGGCCTGAGTGTAAATGCAGCTCCCAAGCCATGGGGGGCAAAGGGGACCCCAGTGAGGCAGCAGCACCACGTCAGAGCTGACCTTCAGCACAGGCAAGTAAAACCTTAGATCGGGGAAGAGCTTGCAGAGCACGGTGGTACCCTCAGGACCCTGACACATGCTTCATATGTTCTACCAATTTGCCAAAAAAGTTTTGAAGACTATGCAAGTACGATTTTTAGGGTATAAGGTATTTTCCCAGCAGTGATATACTCATCCTTAATATTTTAATATGTGCCACATTTTCTCCAGGCTTATGAAACTCTTAATTGAAGACAGTGTTAAAAGATTTAACTGGGTTGAGGTATTGGAACATACCACTTTGATTCTAGACATCAGCTCAGCTGAACCGCTAAGTTGGAAAATCGTTTGATTTGCTGTGATTTCTCTGTGGCAAATCAGTAATACTTACAGGTTTTGTTTTTTAATTGCTAACATACTTCTGAGTACTTCCAGGTTTACTCTTTACTAATTTGTTCCATTGTTTTTATGTGTGACGTAAGAAAAAGCCAGCTGGCCTTTTCTTTTTGAAATACTGTTTTTAAATTTGAGCACTGTATTTGCCATTCTGCAGTCTTTTAGAACTGCACCAATCATCCTTGATTTCTTAGGGATGAACTCTAAGCATTTTGAAATTACTTCGCTAATTTCTTAAATATATTGCTGTAAATTTCTGTAGCGTTTCATGAATTCTGTTCAAGTACTTTAAAAGCAACTGCATTACATCCGTATGCTTTCATGCTGTATGTGCAAATACCTTCCCATTGAAGTTATTAGAGTTTTCATCCTCTTTTTGTAAAAATGATTAAGAAATAGGATTTTCTGCTGCTCAGTTACTTTAACAGTTCAGTCTGTAATAAGAAGGTAGGGTTTTATGTTTGCTTCATACATATATCAGTATGGGCCCGTGTTTCTCATTTGTAAGAAACATGATGTTTTTGTGTGGAGATGCGAAGTACTATTTTGAGTTCCTTTCTGTTGTACTTCTTGTTGGTGAATGAGTGAATCATGGAAATTCAGTGTAAATAACTGACAGTTTAAATACTCTGAACCTGGGTATTTAAAAATATATGACTAACATCCCTTTGAATACTTCTGTCATTTCCTAGATATTTAAATGAGTTGGCATATACCTAGAACATAATTAGGTCCATCAAAATGATGACTATGTAAGTGAGTATCTCTGTTCAACTGTGATTCAATGTGCAAGGCTTGACCTGTAGTCTTTCTTTTAGAGACAGGATTTGGTTTTGCTTGGTTGACTGAATGTGATTTTCCTCTTTTGCCTCTTTCATTTTCATAACACATGTGAACACATAAAATTCCTGTTAGCTTAAGACCTCTGTCTTTATTTCAAAGTCTGTAAATGTAGTCTCTTTTGTATATTCTTTTTAGTTAAGAGACACCTGATGAGAGTCTTTTTACCAAGATTGTTTCCAAGATATGAACGTAGACAAGTGGTATTTGAAATTCAGTAAATTAGAATTAAATGATCTTGGTGGATGTTAGGGACTGACTTTCTTAATGAAACTGAAGGGAATTTGAAGATAAGTGTTAGATACTGACAGGTATCTTTAGGAGTGTTCAGCTTCTGAGGTGAACTACTTAATTCACGTGTGTTCCCTGGAACTTATATGGCCCAGGATTTCACAGCATAAATGTATTATGTGAAATACGGCTTCGTGTGAATATTTTACATTGGTTGTTGATTTATTTTGGATGCTAACTGGAATCTGCTCCCGTGTCATCTGTAAGCAAACGAGTTTCTTTGGGTCCTTGGGAAAGGCACTGGATAAATATGAATTTTCAGCTATGAAATAGCTTCCAATTAAAAGAAATGCCAGTGCTTTCTATACGGCTTCTGATATTGCTTCCTGAATCAGCCTGTAGACTAAGTGCAAATGAAACTATCTATGACCATCTATAGCTTCTCAAAGCAGCTATAAAGCAGCTTCTTCCTTGGCTGAGAGTAAGCAGCTATTTATTATTCTCAAAGCAACAGGCAAACAGCAGCAAGAGTCCTGTTGAGTGAAGGTTACTTATTCCAAACTTTGCAGTGACTGTTTATTGAGTCATTACATATAGTTCCTACAGCTGCTCCCCAGAGTCATGAGACAGACTGCAGTATTTATTCTTATTACCAAGGAAAATTTTTAGGCTGTGTTTTTGTGAAAGTTTTCCTGATGGACATTGTGCAGTCTGTGGATTGGCCGCTGATTAGTATCTTTTACTGTCTCCTTGAATTTCCTATCTTTGACAAACAGGAGAGAAACTACACTAATGAACAGAATTTGTTTACGTGGAAAAACTTGAAAAATAGCAGTGGCTGAAACGCTTTTATTTTTTCTCGCAATTTTAAATTTTACACATAACATTTCCCAAACTGTTGCATTTGGAAGATGTCTGAAGAGACCTGTTAGATTCTTTCACCTTTATTTGTCATAGCTGAAGTCTTGGCAAACATCAGCTGGTTTTGAAGATATCAAACAAAATATTCATAGTTTAAGGTATTTGTGGCTTTCTGGAGAGAGAGAGGGAGGGCTCACAGCCTTGTCACTTCTGAATTATTTTATAGCCCTGAAGCTCTAAAACACCTAACAACGTGCTAAACAAAATTTAAGTTTTTTTATTTGGCATTATTCTGTTTCCATAATTTATAGTATGAGCTGTTCAGATAGCTGATTTCGTAAATCAAAGAGGTTCTGTTGTAGCAACAAATCCTGAACATTCTGGGTTTAGGCCACAGGTAGCATACAGGAAGTATTTAATAACAAGTAGTGTTCATTTTGGCTTTTTTGGTTCTATTTTCATTCACTGTGTAAATACGACATAGCTATAAATATTACAAATATGAATATAGTATATAAATATCTTTAAAATACACTTCTACCATGATCTATCATGAGTTACCTAAAACAGCACAATTGCAATTCTGCGTAGCAGGACAGATGCAGCTTGTACCAGGTCCAGGAGTTCTGCTGAGCCTTGAGAACAGCATGTGATCCCTGGCCACGTCATCATTAATGCTTCACTAGCCCTTATCCATTCCATAATGCGTCTTTTAAATGATACATGTATTTTATTTTGAGTCAAATTTCAATATGTACAGCCAATATTCTTAGGTGCGTTTTAGTCCGCGTGTGCCCCTCTGCTTGACTGTACCCTGTCGGCTTTGGCACAGAGTGCTTGGCCTTCTACACTTAGGTCATCTGTTACAGGCTTTATACCATTTTCAAAGTATAGAGCGTAGCAATCAAAAGTGGTTGAGTGGACATTGCTGTCCATATTGTATAATCGTTAACAAAATTATGAGGAATATTCTCTTTGTTAATCTTCCTGAGGAGTGGACAGAGGAGATGCAGTGTACCGTTGGGACAACCTCATGTTCATCAGGACCGTTCCCCATTTGTCGTCTTTTTGCTTGGTTTTCCATAATTCTCAGCTTCTGTTTTGTCTTGTAGTTTTCTTTGTTGGCAACCTTTGCAGCTATTTCTAAGTATCTTGTACTGGTTGATCTACCCTTGATTATGAAATACTTGTATTGCCAGTATCCATCCTGCATTTATGTAAACTACTTAATAAGGAAGTGCTACTGTTGGTTGTTTTTTTTCTTTAAAAAAAAAAAGACAACAAATAATTTATTTCTTCTCTTCAACACTTATTATTAAGACTTAATGGATGCTGGAGTTCTACATTTTGTTCTGGCGTTCCTATTGTTTATGTTCTCTTTTCAATAAGAAACGCAAAGTTGATAATCAATAAGGATAATCCAAAAAAGCATTCAGTTACTGATTAAATTACCGCTGAATACAGAAAGCATTTAAATTTTGATGGTGTAGAAAATTCGGATTGTAAAAATTGCTTCCTGTCTACTTCCCCATGTACAAGGAAAGCACTTTGCAAAGTAATAAAACAAGCCTGTTCCTGAATAGCTTGCACTCTAATTAGACAATGTATAAATAAGGGAAAATCAGAAAGAAATATGAAGTAGAATGAAGAATTCTATAAAGGTGCTAAATATTGTTGTAAATAATTTGAAAGAAGGTCAGGACAAAATCTCTGGCAGCACTTAGTAAAAATGTTGATGTGAGCCCACAGTAAGTAGACTATCACAAATACATGAATGTAACATCCTTTTGGCACGCGTGGTAATTTATTTCCCTGACAGAAGAATGTAATTTCATCCTTTCTGCTGCCTTTCCTTAATTGAGAGATCAACTTAAATGAACTCTTGGGCTACCACTAGGAGTTTATTTTATTATTGAAGAAATTAGTAGGACAAATGGTTGAGTCTTTCTTAAAGATACTTAAAAGGACATGCTTGAATAGATCTGTCCTTCTAAGGTAATATTCTTCTTCTTATCTCACTGTGAAATTGAATTAGGTAGATACTGAGAGTGTAAAAATATCAGTCACCAGAAAACTTGAAATAGCAAATGCTTGGCCTTTAAACTTTTCTAGAAATAAAGGACTTTGTTTTCCTTCTTCAACGTGTGTAAAAATGGACAGCTTCCTCTGCAAGGGAAGAATGTACTATTCTCAACCAAATCTTTATTATTATTATGAGCATGAAGAAACTGAGCTCCAAATGAGCTATATTGGGCGAAATACTATGATATTTTTTGCCTGAGGAATTCTGTGTGACAGTTGTGGAAAACTTGGAAAATATTTCTCTTTTACGTGCTACAGTCATAACAGTATGTGCACATATGAGAACAGATGTGCTCTTTAAATGTGTCTCTGCTTACAGTATTGCTTTCTGTCTTTACAAGCTATACTGAAGAACCAGAATTAAAAAAAAAAAGGATCAATCAATTGATTTTTCTTTCGGATGTTTCTTCCCACAGATTCTTTCTGTTGTAAATTTTTCATATGCATTGAAACCACAATTGTCTTACCTCACTGGAAATGTGAAGAAAGTATTTAGCCTGACAGGGCTCTGGGTTGAAGGTTGTACTTAAATTCAGAAAAAGGCATAAACTCTGCAAGCTTTATCTAGACCTGTAGTCGGAGATGTATCCAAAGCATTCAATTCATGACTTCTATCAGGGAATTAAGTTTATTTGTTCTTATGGTGAAATTTTATTATTTTACCATCACCATAAATTTTGCGTGCCCCAGCTGATAAAATAAAATAAGGAGATCCAAAAGCACAGAGTGTTCACTGTTGTGACTGATAAATATATAGATTGCAGCTGGGGCAAGACTCAGATCGCCACTGCTTTTGCGCAGCTATTTTTCTTTGTTACTGACATCCAAGTGAGGTAGCAACAACAAGGGTCTATTGCAGAGGTCCTCTGGTAGCAACGTCGAGTATCTGCCAGTGACACACCTTCTGCAGTTATCACACTGCATTGTTCACGTTTGTTCCAAGCAAGGAGTGATGAGCTTAACAACACCTGGAGAGTTTGAGAGAGTTTTGTATAGGTGCCGCTTGTTGTTCTGGTGATAACAGTACATTTAAAAAAAAAAGAAAATCAGAAATACATCTTCTGGTGTTAAAAAAAAGAAAAAAAAAAAAAATAGCAGCCTCACTCAAAATGCATGCGTTCTTCCAAATGTTTCTGTTGGCAGAAACAGGCAAGCTGTGGGCATGGAAGGTGGTTTAGTGACAGACCCAGTGTTAGAAACCATACGTTAGCAAAAGTATTTTTGTTCTCTTCTTTTTCATTGTTCAAACGTAAGTTTCTGTGATAATGACGCTATCAATATAACTCTTTCTATGAAGTCACAAACTGAGGACTCTGACGTGAGGGTTCCGTATACTAACATTTAATGAAAAGTCAAGATTGTCTTTCATTCCCTAATGCAATTTTTAAATTAATTTTAAAATAAAATTTCCTAGGGTGAAAAAAAGTGATAAACTGCTTTTTTCACCGGTTTCAAATTTTGTTTCATTCTTTTGTAATGAAACAGGTGCTCTGCTATGCTGGATGGCTGTGTACTGAAATGGGAAAGGTGACTGAGCACAACATGGCAACCTCTTTAGCTGCTTCAGTATGACCTGCAAATCATTTAAAAGAAAATAAAAATGAGGCAGCACGGTTTAGATTTTTTTTTTTTTTCCAATAATGTTTTTTTCTAAGCAGCAAACTATCAATTTCATAACCTTGGGTTTAGTTCTTTTGGACTATAACTTTATTGACTTTAGTTGGGCTGTGCAAGGGAAGAAATTTGTCCCACTACTGCAATAGCTGCATCCTGAATTGCAAAATGCCTCCTGGGACCTGTAACAACCTTGTTTATATTTGAAACTGCAGTTACTGCTAGAAGATTAAGTCATTTTATCCTTGGTAACAAGTGTTTACAATGTCAGTTAGGAGAATTTTTAACTAAGGGATTATTTTGCCTTCTAATTGCATAATTTCCTTTTTGTTATTCATTAGTACAGATATTTACTTCCCATTTTTTCTATTTCAGTTTCCCATATGTCTGACGGAATAAAAATTGTCTAATATTTGCTTTCTGAAATATTTTTATTCAGTTCAGCTGAAATACCAACACAGATGTTCATTTCTCTCTAATTAGCATGTGTTTATATTTCTGTTAAATTAAGTAACTGCAATAATGCGTATATAAATAACATAGATCAAGTGTTAATGGCGAACTGGTTTGTCCTCTGAATGTTACCTTAGGGTGCAATAATTGCAAACCACATGAGATTATGTTCTGAATACAGTCCAAGTTCAACTCCGTCTTTTAGTACGTTCATATGAAAGGTAGTTGTGATTCTTTCTGCTTAAATAGTTGACTGCTTTGTGGACATCCAGAAGATCCAGCTTGATCCTTGGCATTGGGTATGAACTCAGGGAAAAGGAGAGTGACTTTGTTGCCATTTTTGTCATTTCTTGTTTCTGAGGTGCCAGTAACTCACTTCCGAGGGTTTTTTTTCCAAAATGGGTTAGCATTTTCCACATTTATTGTTCACCTGAAGAAGACTACCAGGCATATTCTTTATCCCATGAAGGTCAGGTGAATTTGGAGTAAACCTACTTTTCTTGGCCTTACATTTATGAATAGTACTTTAAGAATTAACTCATCCAAGCTCTTTTTTGCAGTTTTTTAATGGTGCTGAAGAGCCTTCTGAATAGCTTTGGTCTCCTCCTTCCTTTCTATTATATCGTGCCTTCTCAATGGAGTAACTGAGACAAAGAGAAGTGGTAACTTCTCATGAAGTAGGAATGCGGAGAGATGGAATCAAAGAGCTTTGACTTGAACTTTGCTCCAGCTACTGTTGCCAACCGAGGATTTTATGTGGTACACCACAGCCTCTATGAAGGCACATAATGTACTCTCTGAAGCAGTTCAGTCTAGAAGTTGGGCAACGTTAACGTGTTTATAATAGCTAAAATCTGGTGGGAATGCCTTTTGGCTTTTGAATACTGCATGCACCTTTTAAAAAATGTATCACGTTCTGAAATCGAGGTATACTTAAAATGAAATAAAAGGAGGTGTGCAGGGAGCCTGGCGAGATGCACAAATACAAATGAAGAAAGGGCGAGATGGGGTCTTGGCACAGCTCCCATTGACTTCACTGTGTTACTTTGGTAACCGTGCTCTTTCCTTTCCTCCACAGTGATTCTCCACCATGCTTGTGTCCTCTGGGCATTCTCTTAAAAGTGAGGTGCGCTTGCCTTAATACCCTTGGTGATAACAGCATAGATAGAAATATGCAAACCCAGCTATTTCGACCAAATAGCTTGCTTTTTATTGGAACAGGAGAGGGAAAAAAAAACCACCCTAGTGGTCTTATTTTGTAGTTGGGAAAATATTCTTTTCAGACATAATTTTAAGAATCTATCATAAACATACAAACCACACGTGCTTTCCGTTACGCACATGAAAGCCAAGTTTTTTTAAATTACGGTAACCATTTTGTTTGATATTAAGTATGTTTTACATTGATTCAATATGTTCATCTATTTCTTCATCTTTGTACTTGCCATAGCTGGCTGCAGTCCCACTCTGCAGAGAAAAGGATGTGCAATCCGCTTGGGATTGGTACAGAAAACTGCATGGTGACATCTGCCCGGTCATCTTTAGCTCTCTTAGGGAAAGTAAAGGAAGCTGCTTTCAGCATGGGTGTTCTGTGCTTGACATGAGGAGTATTCCTATTTATTCACCCATTTATGATTCCAAGTATCTGACTGCAAGTAGTAGGAAACATATAGGAATAAAACTGCCTGTGTGCACTACTAGAGGATTTTTACCGTTTCTGGTTAGTTTTGATGTTTCTGATGCAATTCCTGAAGTTATGTATTACCCCCCAAGTGGATATGTTCTTTGAATTCCTGGAAGAATCTGTTAGCGCAATTTCATCCCCTGTTTCAAAGCAGTGGAGAACTGTCTTTCCAGTGACAGTTTTCAGAAATGACTGGTGATAGATATTAAGTGTGTTGCAGCTTCTTACTACCCCTGTGTGTAAAGCTGTAGATTCTTCTGAAGAATCAGGAGGAAGAAGTTTGTGAGGAGGCGTGTGGCAGAGCACTAACTTGAGTTGGCTTTCCTGTGTTGGAGTCGAGTCCGCAGCAGAATCTAGGTAGTTCTGTTTTTATCAGCTCTGCGGTATTTTTGCCTCTGCTTTCGTGGTGAGAACTCTCCTTCCGTGATTTCAACTACTACACATAGGTGTGCGATTCTCCATTCTCTTAAATGTTGTCAGATGAGAGACTGTGGTCCCATTTTGAGAAGCTTAAACAGTTTGCAGTTCTGCAGCTGGCAGTTACCATCTTTCAGCTAGAAGTCACAGTTATAAATGTCATAACTTGCAGCTCTGTATGCTCCTATTCTGTTTCAATGCCAAGTGAAACAGATTAGCGCTTCTCAAATTGGTCTAATCTAATCTCTTTAATCTTTCTGTGGGTTATATTTATCTGCTTTACTTTATGCTGGTGTGGACTACTAGGTGCATTCATGCAGTCAGAGTGAGAATCTCAGCAGTGTTTTGTCAAACAGCTTTTGGATGGGTTACAACTGAACTTTTCCTTCTACTAATTCTTTTTCTTTTGCCTTTGCAACCCTTGGCGAACTCACTGTCATTCTGAGCTCCCAGGTCTGAAGCCATGTCCTTGCAGGAGGGATATGCATCTGAACTGTCATCTTGGTCTGCATTGACATTAGCATTTTAGACCTGGTCAGGAGTGTACTTTTGAAGGGAATCTCCTTACTGCAGTTTGATACGTGTCAAGGGATGTATGACCTGGATTCTCTTAGGATGAGACTAAACTGGAGGATGTTCTCCAGCAGCACACCTAATTCATTCCTCTGCTGATTCCTTCCATAGGAAAGAATGGCCTGGGATGAAGTGCCAGCTCCCAAACTATTTGTACAGGACACACCAGGGTGTTAGCAACACCCGATTCCCTCCATCAATCCACTGTCATCGTTCTGCACAGCTTGCTAACGCAGACATCCTGCTGTAGGGAGTTATGGATTAGTTTGATCTCCAACCCAATTCTGATTCCATCTGTGCCTTCTTTGCTAATTCCCGTGGAAATGGAATTAGCAAATATTACCAAGGCAATGCTCTAATTCCAGGTGACAGTTACAGGATGTTTCCTAGGACCACCGAGAATTATCTTTTCATATTTAGTGCAAGCCAACTTCCTAGCATTCACAGCCTCGCAATACCTTTGTGAAATAAAAGGGCTGCAAAAAACTGGGTTTTTTTAAAGGAATGCATAGGCGTGCATGACATAACTCTAGACACTCAACCCTATTTCTGGTTATTCCTAGTAAGACAGGTAAGTATTTAAAATAAAATATGTATCATTAAATTTTGTTCGGAATTCTTTGATGTGGATTGGAATTGTATTTGCCTATAAAGGAATATGGAGAGTATTTTAACAGTTTTGGAAAGCTGTCTATTCTTTGTTTATAACTTTGAAATGTGTACATCTGTATTATGTCGTAATATTATTTTTATTTTTTGCAGGGTGTTGGGAAAAACAAGATTGTTGACAGATTTCTTCACCTTTTAAACAGGCCCCGAGAGTATTTACAGCTGCATAGGTAAGAACATGTTACGCTTCCATACTTTGTGTTCATAGTCTGATTTCCCATGCTTTAAAACTCATGTTTCTGAAGCTTAATTTGTTCTCATTGTTTGAACAAAGACCCTATTATGATAGGTGGCACACAGACCACAGAAGTGTATCTGGTTTATAGACAGAGGCGATAAGCTGACAGGTTGAGAAGGAGGTACAAGAATCTAATGCAATCACAGTGCTTAACATGAAGAAGAAGTAGCAGTCAGAGCGTATAGACATTAAACCATGCTCAAGAAGAGAGTAATATTTTTCTGTCATTTCTGGAGAGATTTCCCTAAGCATGAGGTACTGTGTGAGGGGGAAAAAGTTCAAAGGTGCTTGTTTGAATATGTCACTCACGAGGCAAGAAATATTTTACAGGGTAAAGGTTTCTTGTTTTTTTCTTTTGGCACTCCCGCTGACCACATGTATTTTTTTCTCACCCATAAACATATTTGGATTAGAAAATTACAATTATTTTCACGACAGCTAAAAAAAACGGACTTCAAGACAACAAACCAATGAATACAAATTTTGAATACAATTTAACAGCTGAAATAATATCAAATTCTCTGCCCGTTTTTTATGACATGAACTTTAAATCAGTAAATTGAGATGAAGAATGGATATGTCTGGAAGAATCAGTTTCAACTGAACTGCATGCTTTTTCAGCTTCATTCCTAATCTTTACCCCTCTGTCTTCTCCTTCCTAGCTTCATCACCCTGTCTCTTTCCATAATCACTGTTTTTTAAATAGTGCTAATAAAAATGTACATCTTTGGTATTTTGCCCTTTAACAGCATGGTCTCTGTAACACTGTCTCTCTCGCTTTCTCCTCCAGCTCTTTGTCTTCAAATGTCTCATCCTTCTGTTCCTGATACATGGATAGCTCTATCTCATCACTTTTCTATCCCTGTTTTCTTTTGTACTTCCTCTCTCCTAGACTTCTGTCACTTCTTTCCCAAATAATGCTTTTGTGACCTGCTACTTTCAGCTTTGTGTTAAACTCTCCTAGCATCTTCTCTGCTTGCAGCAGCCACCCTTTGGTGGTGGACACTGGAAAGACAGTTCTCCACTGCTTTGAAACAGGGGATGAAATTATGCTAACAGATTCCAGGAACTCAAAGATAGTAGTCCTTCTGGATAAAATACACTACCATTTTTGCAAATCCCAATTATTTCACAAAATACTACAGTTTTTCTGTTCTTCAGAGCGTTTGTCTTTTTCAAAAACTGTTCTCCAGTGAGGTGTGGTCACAGGTCAGTACTCTAACATAAATTCAGAACATTGTATAAGCATGATGTTTGGGGTCATGTTGGGGCTGTAGAATGTATTTGTTACAACACACTAGTTGATGCATCTCAAGGAAAAAAAAAACCATGCTTTTTTTGTCTAGTCAAGACAAACTTCTGTTGACTCTGTGAAGTACTGTTTATAGTTAGAGGGTTCTAGAGATGGATTGAAGTAGGAAACGATGAGTAGTCCTATGAAATTCTACAAAAAAAATTCCTGAATATAAAAAATTCAGAAATTTCTATTTCTTGGGTGGCATTTTGAAATAGCTTGTGAAGAACCCAGTCTATATAATATCTTGATAAACTTTATAGGGCATATAAACAAGGATTACCGTGTTCTTAGTGCACACTTTTGTATTGCAAAACAAAATAAGTGTAAGTTTAGAAAAAAAGCCAAACCAGTTCCCATTTCACTACTAAGCTTTTAGATATTTTGTGTGGAGAAATGCAGTCAGTAGCTTATGGCATAGATGTATTTTATTAGAAAATATGCTAGAATGTGCACTTCATCTTTGATAGTCCTGGGTATTTCTACAGATTTTGTAGCTGGCTACCATCAATACCATTACTCATGCTAACAGGAAAGTATTTCTAAATATCACACTTTTATTGGTGCTCATATACATGGGTTATAAATCTAGAGCAATTGAACATTCAAAGCATGCATTTTAGCTGACTAATGTGTAAGGGAAAGAAATAATTTTACTACTTTCTTCATGAAACATGTGGAGGCGATTCAGTGTCAGATGAAGGTTGGACATTCTCTGCCCTTTCAGAAATGTGTCTGACAGATGGTACCTCATTAGTCCTTGGAATTTGGGTTGCAGACTCTCTAGTTCCACTTCAGCTAGTCTCTCTGGCAATGAGTGTGCACTTGTCAGCTGCATATCCTGGGGCTCTGAGTTTCTAGTGAGGTAGGGAATCTGTAGGAGAATGGATGAGGATGACATTGAGCTCTTGAACTTGCCCATATCAACTGTCACTTCACACAATTAGCTATAAAAGAAGTAATATGCATGTATGTATAACTTGGAGAACAGAACAAGTCTTAAGAGGAGCGGCTGAGGAAGCTGGGGTTGTTCAGCCTGGAGGAAAGGAGGCTTGAAAGGGGGTTGTACAGAGGTGGGAATTGGTCTCTTCTCCCAAGTAACAGGCAATAGGACAAGAGGAGGTGGCCCTAAGTTGTGCCAGGCGAGGTTTAGACTGGATATTAGGAAAAATTTTTACACTGAAAGGGTTATCAAGGATTGGAACAGGCTGCCCAGGGAAGCCATCCCTGGAGGTATTTAAAAGATGGGTAGACGTAGCGCTTAGTGATATGGTTTAGTGATGTTTTTTGTCAGTGTTAGATTGATGGTTGGACTCAATGATCTGAAAGGTCCCTTTTAACCTAGTCAATTCTATGATTCTATAATGCCAATACTGAATAGTAGCCGTTCTGGAGTAGAGAGATCCGTAGCAATAAAATGTCTTTGTTGGTGGCAATAATTAAGATATAGCCAGAGAAGAAACTGCTGGAGTGGATAAAACTGTAAGAAGACCTTCAAAATTAATATAACTAAAATCTGTATTAAATTGTAGTGTTGTGTAATAAATAAAAGTAGTGAATAAATAATAGACAAAAATAATAAGACTGAATTTCAGAAGTGTTCTGATTTATGAATCCAATTGCCTTTTTTCAAACACTGTTTTCTTTAATTATATTTAAGTGCCAAAATCATGAAGAGATTCCTCAAATGTTTACTTTCAACAGCTTGTGAGGTAAATAAGGGGGAAATACACCATGACGTAGTGTAGTACATTTTGTTATGCAATGTAATTGATGTAGATGTCTTTTATAGAAGAATACCTCACCCCTTTTGCCAGCAAATAGGAACTTAAAGGAACTAAAAATGGTATTAAATCTGGTTTGGGTTTGGTTGTTGGTTGTTTAGTTGAGGTAGTGGTTTTTGTTGGGTGTTTTTTTGTTTAGTTTTTTTGTTGTTGGTGGGTTTTTTACTGTCTCGAAATAGTATAAGGAGTTCTGCTCATCTAACAACTACATAGATTCAGTGACATTCAAGCAGGGAATATTTGCCTTAGAGACAATAAGCTATTACCAGGAGAAATTTTCAAGTCTCACATTTTATATCTTATACTTTAAGATGATGAGAGGAGATAGAAGACAGAAAAAAGAGAGTGCTTTTCCTTAAACATCCTTTCTGACATCTGTGTTTACTTGCACTGCCACTGATTCACATGGAAGGGTCAGCCTGACCTTAAGTTTAGATTGCTTATGGAGGTAATAAATCCTTATTCTTAACCCTTACAGCACCTTGGTGAGAGTTTTTAAATTGTTAAGTCTTATAAATCATTTTGGGACCATAAAACTGAAAATCTTAACTGGAAAGAAGCTGTGATTAGATTTAATAAGGAAAGCATTTAAGGAAAATATTGGCATATAAATTATTCAAGAAGTTGGCTACTTTCTCTTATGTACTTCCTAATATCAGTTGATCAGGAGTCAACCAGCTCTCTCATCACTTTAATTGTGAGGTTATAGGAATCTCTGAAAAGGGTAATTTGGGGTAGGCTCTGCACAGCCTCCCTCTAGGACTACACTTAGGAAGCATCCAGCTCCTTTTTCTTGTTGAAGGAAGAATTTGCGTCTGCTTCGATTTTCCAGTCACTCCTTTCCTACAAGAATAAGTTTCAGCAGAGAAATGCTAAATTTCGTTTACCCCTCAGGGAGGGTTGTCTCAATTTTGTGCTCTCAGGACACCGGCTACACATTACAGAACATACAACAGTGTTGTCTTGCCTAAGATTAAACTGTAGGGTTTTACTGCTTTCACCTTGAGCGTGCGTTCGTGGTGCTGCTGGAAGGGTGACAATCTATGAGGCCTGTGCAGTCACAGGCCAATAAGAGATCTGTATAGAAATTAAACACATACTGGATGACTTTCTTAGAAACTTTGATGTCCTCCAAATAAATGTAAGAGAGTCAAGTGTTTGTGTTGCTCCTGAATGTGTGGACCCTGGAAAGCCTCATCATTTTATGAACCTTGCTGTTATTATTTTTGCAGTCTCTCATGTGAGTTGGGTAGAAAGCAATTGCCAGTGGTTCTACACAGAAATCTGAAGCCAAATTTGGTAGACTAAATTGTGGATCTGTAAAACAAATTTTATTGAATCAGGAAAAATATTTTAATGGAAACCGATAATATCTTGCTTCAAATTATAAAGTCTCTTAGACTAAGAGGATTCCAGAGAAGGAAGAAAAAAATTTTAAAGCTCTAGAGAAGACTCAGGCAAGAACATGTGCCCTGTTAAGACTATAAAATCCTTCTTATCATTGATGAGAGTAATAGGTAAATATAAAAATGTAAGCTCCCAGCTCTCCTGCATAAATATGTCAGAAGAAAGTATCATGGACTTTAGACTGTTACTCCTTTGATGTGATCAAAGAAAAAAGGATTAATTTTACTTCTCTTATCATCAAATTAGTAACTAATTGCACACAAAGAATGGCTTTGATAGAGTAAAATGTCCTTTACCTGTCAGTTAAACATTAGTTTTGAATCTGTTTGGAATTAAGTCGTGCTGTCAAGCTGCTTTTTAAATTTTAATGACAGTGATTTCTCTTCCTTGAAGTTACTATTTTTGTGTGGATTGTATTACTGAACTAAAGTATTTATCCTTTTGTTTCCAATGCAAGCTTGATTTGTGATTTTTTTTTTTTATTTGTTCGTTTGGGGGTTTTTTCTGGGTTTTGGTAGTTTTTTTTTTTTTTATTGTGAAGAGTCTTCTAATAGAAAGTTTCCTAAAAGTTTAGATTCGCTTTTTATAGTAGTTTCTGCTAGTATACGTGAGGTGCTGCGTTTTTCATGCTAAAGGCATTTGGATTAATATATACATCAAGTTTTTGGAGTCATATGGTGTTATCTGATCTTAGCTTTCATTAAAATACACTTCTAGTGTTTAATACATGAGCTTAAAAAAGGAAAAGAAGATTTACATGTCATTTATTTTCATCTGAAATCTTATTTTAGGCAACTAAAGAGAAATGGAAAAATACTGTGGAGAAAACATAGTGTCAACTAAAGACCCGTGAAAGCTGCCACCTCTGTTCTGCTGGGGTTGAATTTGCTTTAAGTCATGTAAGCTAAAAAGAGCAACTGGCAACAGGAACCCTCTGAAATTATTACCTGCCATCATGAGTTGTTCTCCTAATCGCTCTGATTGCAAACAAAAGCCTCTCTGTCTTGGTAGTCCCTTTAAGAAAAAATAATTGTGGAAAGAATGTCTGTGTTCCAAGCAGCACATTTGCTTGGTTCAGGAAGGCACAATTTTCATTTTTCTGTGTCAGTACCTTTTCTTAAAGTTTGGTATACATTACATTCCTTGATTTTTGAGATATCCAAAAGCTGTCTGGACGCAGTCCTGGGCATCTGGCTCTAGGTGGCCCTGCTTGAGCCGGGGGGGTTGGACCAGATGACCTCCAGCGGCCCCTTCCAGCCTCAACCACTCTGTGATTCTGTGATTTACCAACAATTTCTGCAAGGTAGCAGATGGGTGACCCCAGCTAGCTCTTGTTCTAGGTATGTTATAGTAACATGTCTTGCTAAATCAAAATTGCTCATTAGAGAAAAAAGAAAAGAAGTTAGAAATCAGTTTATCTTGCCCTCATACAATTAGATAATCCAGCAGTGTTTGTTCCATGTTGGGGACTCCATTTGCACTGCCCTTAGCTGATGTCCAAATGTGTCAGTATGGAACAGTAGTTAAAGCTGTCGGTAATTAAGAAGCAGCTTCAGACTCATTGTTTTCAGAACACGAAAAATAAGAGCATTTCATGTAATGAGATTAACTTTAATAACCTCTAGAACATTTGTTATTGTTATGACATGAGTGTAAATAGTGAGCAGTTGTTAAAGAGAAAATTCTCTGAGATGTTTCCTGGCTTCACGCTGCCTCAGCCATAGATCAGCAGCCCGCCTTCTCCTCTGCGGTGTGTCTGCCACAGGCGTTCCTCTAAGCAATTCTAAATGTTCAGGAATAAAAAGTACCAGCCCTTTCCACTGCGATGGGAACTTGGTTACTCTTAGCTCGTGGGAGAACTGGATCCCTCCTGAGCTACTGCCTACGCGGCCACCGAAGCCACGATAAGTAAAACTAGTCAACCTCAACTCTGACGTCTTCAGTATGTAGATCTGCAATTATTTAGTTGTGTAAGAACAGCACTGTCACTTACAGAAACAGAAGCTTTTCATGAGCAGACTGCAGTGTAATCTACGTCAATAATTTATTAATGGCTTATTAATGGATTTTCTGCTACTTGGAGCCTCAGTGAATCTGCAGAAGATATGAAATGATTAGTTCTGTTCAAGTGTTCTCTTCCTGCGTATTAAGCAAATAATCTTCTAGGAAATTAGTTTATTGTCAAAAAAGGGAGTAAGAATCTTCATAAAGTCATATAACAGAAAGAGGGAGTGTTTTCTGGTGTGCGAGAGTTATCTGTAAGGTCGAAAAAGTTAAAACTGCTTATAAATATTATTTTGATGCCTTTTCATGAAAATAGAGAATGTAGGAAGTTTTCTTCTTCAGCTTTTAAATAAAAGGGTTTGTGCCCTTAAATTAACCATATTAAGTCTTAGTTCTCCATGTGGTATCTTTTCATACAAGTTGAGATCACTTGTTTTCCATTCTTCTAGGCATCAACATATGTTCTAAAGCAGTTTGGCTTTGTTGTAAATTTGATGTCTCACCACTGTCAACAGAATACTAACTGCTATAGAAATTCTATTTGTTATCTGATAGTCTTACTATTTTAGAAGACATTACACTACCTTATTTGGTATTTCCTAATGTTACATTTCTCTTCGAAGAATTTACCAATGGTATTGCGTCTTCCTGTGGAAGTTACTGTGTTTTGTTCTAGTGACTGATGATTGGAAAGTGTGATACAGGGTTCATTTTAAAAATCTGCTACATTTTCTGTTGTCCCTTCTCTAGTTCCCTAATAAATTACAGTAATCTGATGATCTTTTCTTCCAAAAATTAACCAAGTTTACACATGTTATCCTTTTAAAAATAAATGTAATTTTGCTGTGATCTTTAACAATCAAATCAATGGTAAGGTTTAGGGTAGGAAAATAAGCTTATGGTGTCCCTACAAGCAATACTTCACTACAAACTGTCCATTAATCTTTAGATGTTAATTTTCTTTCCCTCTTTTTCAGCACATGTAATCAGTATAAAATCAAATTACCTGTTTCACCTATTGAGGTCATTTAAAACTATCCTTTCAGCTTCATTGACTCCAGATTTTTTTAAGTTCTAATGAAAAAAGCTGTTTCAGAAGGAATAACTTCCTCTGCCCAAGACACAGATGAACACCCGATACTGTAGAATTATAGTGTACTTGTTCTCAGAATTGCATTTGGTTATCTCCTCTTGAAAGAATATGGGACCATATAAAACAACTTAAATACTGATACGGCTCTGCAGGTCTGTTTTTAATAATGAACCCAGAAAGGCTATTTCTGTAGGGGACTGTTGTTGAAGCAAGTGCTCTTGAGCTGCACTGGTTTGTCGGAGGAATGCAGTGAAGGTGTGTGTCGGTTGTGTATTTGTATGTTGGCAGCCACAAAACAAAAAAAAAAAGGCTAGGTAGTTTTTCCTGATGATTTTGAGTCATGAATGCATGTATCTAGAATATTTTCTTTTAGTGTGGTACGCAGTAACCTTATAGTGTGTGCTTTATTCTTGACGCAGCTCAGCTTTGGAAATAAGTAATAAGATGACATATTTTTGTTATGAAAATTTATGCTGTGAAGCACTGAATGTATTGGCTAGCATATAATAGGTGTCTTCATGCTTTTTTACTCTTGTTGTTGTATTTCCCCCTTTTCTTAAATACATTTTCAATCAATACAGAGTTGCACTCCAAAGCTTCCAGGAGTTCATGCAAGCTAATGGTCTCTGTTCCCAATGTCAGCTTTTCACAAGCTGTCAGACTACTCTGCTATTGTCAGATTCCAGGTGTTAGAGAGCTCCTTCATTTATCTTTTTGTAGGAATTGAATTCAGCGTGAATATCGTGCTGTGTGGCTGTTACGGAGAAATAACTTAGGTTAGAAGACCCCATTGTTTCGTTTTACTCTAAAGCTGAAGTAACATTTTCTTGCTGTTTACTCAGTGAAATGTATTCTTACTCATAATCAGGGGAGCTGTAGGGTGTCATTTATGGATTTTACAGTTAAGGTGAGTGAATTTTTTTATGTTGTTACAAAAAATTATGTGAAAACATTGCATCTCGTTTTGAAAGATGGATCATGTATAAGTAATTCTGTAGCTTGATTTAAGCATATAACCTGAATTAAACATACAATTCCCTTTTGTCTTTGTTCTGCCACCTGCAGTCATACTGAGTAATGAGTACCTTTATACTCCAAATAATTTCTTGGATTTTAAACAAATATATGTCCTGCTGTGTAGCTATAATGGCCAAGCAGAAAAAAATTGGGATTTAGTTATCAGTGCATAGAGAAAAGTCAAAAAGGCTTTACAGTGTCATTTTAACAGAGAAATGAAGCAGCTGGTTGGCTTTTCAGATATTTCAGAGTTCCCTAAACATAGTGGTCAGATCATCCAATGCAATGACTGTATGATAGGTTTGCTAAATAAATTAATTTGTAAATGCCAAAGTCATGCAGATTCTTCCTTTGTGTTCAGATCACGTGCTCGTCATCAGGATAATCCATGAGTGGATTAGCTAACCAATTAACAGCTTCAGATGGCTCTTGGCCTAATTATTTTTCAAATACTCTTAAAATTAGGTCACAGCAGATGGGTATATTCATGTCTGATTGAAATGTAATTGAGAAGATATATATGTATCTATGTACATAGGTATTTAGATAGATATCTCACAATACATTCTGTGTGTCTGCTTCTTCCTTTCAACCACTATAAAGTTTCATTTGGAGAGTAAGAGGAAGGCCAAACCTGAATCTGGTTTATCTAAGCTTGTTACCATGAACGCCAACCCTTAAAACGCAAGGTTACCTTCCATAGATATGCTCTTAGCCTTTCAGCCTCAGAGTAACTACATACAAAAGCCAGGACAGGATTCTTCAGCACTTGTCAAGATGGAGTAATTCCAGGGAATGTGGATGTTTGTAATGTTAACTGAGGTCCTGACACTGTGTCCTGTATTTGGACATAAGCCGCCTTGGGGGCTCAAGTCTGAAAGTAAAGCACTGGAATACCTTTTCCTTTCCTTAAGTTAAATGGCAATGAGTACATTATAAAATGGATCAAATTCTGTTTCGAAGTTTACACTTCAGTGTTCGGGGGAGGACAAGTGTCAAAACATACGATGAATATTTGTAGATGTGTCATATAGACAGCATTAATATTTTTGATGAAGAATTTCATGCATTGATTTAATTTCTCTAAAGAAGCATCTTTCAGCCGGATAGTCCTCCAGATGAACTAACACAAATTTCAGCAGAAGAGGAACATCATTCTCCTTTGTTCCGTAATTTTTCCTCCTGGCTAGTTTCAGCTTCTGTGCCTTACCACAGGATATCCAGAATACTTGGAGATTTACTTTCTTTCCATCTTTGCCTCCCATCCCGCTCTGTTTCAAGGTCTATTGATAGGGGTATTCAGCTCTTCCAAACAACTCCAAATTTTCATTTGAAAAGAGCCTGGAAGAAAGTTTCTGTCTCCAGTGAATGGAATAAGAAATGCTGAACTCATTGGGTTTGTGTAGAGGAGAATTCTATTCTAAACGATAGAATAGCTATTAGGTGCAGTTCCTCTCCTCGCTTTTTGAAGTAATTTTTTCAGTTCAATTATGTAATAGAATTTGGGTGAATCTTGAAAATTGGCAGGGACAGAATGGACTGAACAGTCTCTGTAGTTGATGGAAATTTCTCCTGCCGCATCTCATAGTTCTTCCCTGGAAAGAAGGCATTGCTGTCAAAGAAATAGTAACTGTCAGAGACTGGTATGTTTGAGTAAGTCTATAGACCTCAGAAAAGCTGCCTTTAGGGTAAATAATGCACCACTAGCAAAAAAATAAATAAAAGGCAGTGATGTGAGCTAATAAACAAAAAGACATCATAAGAATTCTCAGAAGTCCTACTATGAATTGAGTGGTACTGTCAGAAGAGTTGCTGAGTTTCAGTAGCAGATCTTTTCTTTTTCTTTTCTTTTTTTTTTTCCCCATAGAGAGTTTGTGAGGACAGCTTCCTTGATGAAAATAAAAATACGTTCTTAGGGAAAGCCATTAGTGAGCTTTTCATATTTTTCTTTTACAATCAGGAGAAGACAAATCAGTTCAGTTGAGTAGGATGACAGTATGTCAGACAGTTTTTCTCACTTGCTTCTACATTCCCACAGTCTTGCTTCTTTGTGTCAGAACTATTTTCATCTTGGGTGCCAAATGTGATGACATTAGGAGGTTTTGATATTCATGTCTTTGTTAGAGCCTAGTTAATATTAAAATGCTAATATTAATAAGGGAACGCGAATTACAGTTTTTAGTTCCTTTCCTGTGGGAGTGAAATTCTACAGTCTAATGTTTTGAGTGCCAGATATATTTTACGTTTAGGAAAATCTGCAAGCTGTATTGTTCAGAAATATTTCAGACTTAGCATATTTTTATTATTCTATATTTCATTGTCTTTGTTTACATAATTCATAACAAAGTAGAAATTTAAGAAGAAAAAAAACCTAAAGAGGCAGATTATTTTTAGCCATTCTTTACTGTGTTTAGGTCATGTTAGATTTCTGAAGAACAGAAATTAATGACATCTAATTGCATAGCTTATGATTCTGAAAGGAAAATAGCATTTATCTGTACTAACCCTGGCAAAATCATGCTTATATACATGGCTGAATGTAACAGCTTAAACAAGTCTAGGAGTTTTGCATTCACTTAGGTCATCAAGCCAATGGAATTAATATTTGGCTGTATATTTATCTTCTATAATAGAAGCCTCAGGTTAGAGGCCACTTGGCCAAACTGGACATCCGTAAATCCATGGGCCCTGATGAGATGCACCCACGCGTGCTGAGAGATCTGGCAGATGTTATTGCTTGGCCACTCTCCATCATCTTTGAAAGGTCATGGAGAACAGGAGAGGTGCCTGAGGACTGAAGGAAGGCCAATATCACTCCAGTCTTCAAAAAGGGCAAGAAGGAGGACCCAGGCAATTACAGACCGGTTAGTCTCACCTCCATCCCTGGGAAGGTAATGGAGCGACTCGTTCTGGATGTCATATCCAAGCACATCAGGAACAGGAAGTTATTGGAAGTGGTCAACATGGATTTACCAAGGGTAGATCGTGCTTGACCAATCTCATAGCCTTCTATGACGTTGTAACTGGTTGGCTGGATGGGGGCAGAGCAGCAGATGTCATCTACCTTGACTTCAGCAAGGCTTTTGACACCGTCTCTCATAACATCCTCCTTAGGAAACTGAGGAAGTGTGGACTAGATGAGGGGACAGTGAGGTGGATTGAGAGCTGGCTGTGTGACAGGACTCAGAGGGTTGTG
>VYZM01008468.1:134009-183159 GCA_013398915.1 Dromas ardeola | reverse complement strand
ACTGGTGAGGCCACAACTGGAATATTGGGGAGAGTCCAGCGTAGAGCAACAAAGATGATTAAGGGATTTGGAGCATCTCCCTTATGAGGAAAGGCTGAGAGAGCTGGGACTCTTTAGCCTGGAGAAGAGAAGGCTGAGGGGAGACCTCATTAATGTTTACAAGTATCTAAAGGGTGGGTTGAAGGAGGATGGAGCCAGGCTCTTTTCAGTGTTTCCCAGTAACAGGACGAGGGGTAACGGGCACAAGCTGGAACATAGGAAGTTCCGATCAAATATGAGGAAAAACTTCTTTACGGTGAGGCTGACAGAGCACTGGAACAGGCTGCCCAGGGAGGTTGTGGAGTCCCCTTCTCTGGAGACTTTCAAGACCCGCGTGGATGCAGCCCTGAGTAATGTGCTCTAGGCAATCCTGCTTTAGCAGGGGAGTTGGACTAGATGATCTCTAGAGGTCCCTTCCAACTCTGAAATTCCGTGATTCTGTGATTCTGTAATACATTGCAAATTGCCTGAAATGTTTCCTTAAAATATTAGAGCTGAATAATAACAAAGTAGAATAAAGGAGGGAACTGCTGATAAAATAAGAAAAAAAAATAGAAACTGGATTTAGGATGTCAATTGTTCTTTCATTTTGATTCATTCTACAATTTTTTTTTTTGATTCATACAACTTTCATACTAGCACTTAAGTACACTGTAAACTCTACTACTGTTTATTTCCCCCAAAGATAGGGTCAATTCTGTCTTCCCTGAAGACTGAGATCATCCTAAGGATTTCTGTGGGCTGCTGGTGTTAGTAAGCACAAGTTATTATTCCATATCAGGCAGTTGTGGGTAATCTCTGCAGAGCCAAAGGATTAACTAGCTCACCAGAAGTAAAATACACTATTTAGTGTAACAGTAAAATGCCATTTAACACTTGTGTCTTTTCTTCTGTTGCCGCCTTTGCCCATCCATGCCACCACTAGAGATCTTCCTTTTCTGCCATTCTCTATTCACTTTATTTTTTTCATGCATTGACTGCTAATTGCAAATTTATGATCTGTAAAGCATCCTGTAATGCTTCATCTTCCTTTACCTTATTCTTGTCCTACACTTTCGTTAGATCCTCCCATTTTCTCCTTACTGTTACTTAAGAGATCACACTTAAGGTTTGACAAATCCTTCCTCTTTTCTCCTTGGATTAATTCCTTGAAGTATTTTTCCATGAATTATTTCTGACTAATTAGTAATCTGTGGCTATGCCTTCATACATTCTAGGGCTTAGTTTACATACTGTAAAATTCTTCTACATCTGAGGCTGTATAGTATTGAGCCAGAAATGTTAACAGCTAATGGAGGTAGGCTGGTACATACAATCTGAGAATTTAGTCCCTAAATAATCTGTGTTGAAGAAACAACGGTTGTTGGTTTATTGTTATTTTTGCATCCATTATTGATTTCTCTGGCCAATGTAGAAATGGTAGACAAGCAGGATGACAATAGAAGCATTGTTTTTATGTCGGCGGTAGGTTTTCTAAGAGAATAAGTTAGTGCTACTGCTTATTTTGGTGGTTAAAAAAATTACGTGTTGCGTGTGAATACAATATCCATATTACTATTTTGGGGAGTGTTGCTGCTTTTGAGAGGCCTCATTTAACAGGATTGAATGAAGTGGAGGTTATCCCAGCTCTGTAACCTTTCCCAATTAAAGTTCAGATGAAGTAGCCAAATATTAAAAAAATCTCTGTTCTTTATTCTCATGCATGGGAAACACTGGGATAAATCAATCATGAGTTTAAAGCTAAACAAGAAATTATTAGTTGTTTGGGACAGAAATCCTGCTGACAGCAGTATCAAATAAAGGAAATTTGCATGTTATGCTGTCAGTTTAAAAGTGTAATTGGAAGCTGGCCATTTAATAGTTTGCTGCAAACAGTACTGTGTTTGATTTCCTGTACCCACAGAGCTTATCAGAATATTATTGGGTTTTTACCAGGTGTTACAAAATTAAAGATAGAACTAAGGTGGGTATTTGGAACAGTGAGTCAGCGTAGCTTGAGCAAACAGTTTTGTTATACGGCATGGCTGTGAAAGGTAAGAGATTTTTGTTGCATCAAATCTCACACGCAGTGCAAAGGATACCAACCTCACCTATCAATCAGCGTGCGGATCTCAAGCAGCCTAAGTGAGGCTCTCCTGATGGGTTATATCACGTGAATAGCCCCTCGTTCTGTTGACACAGACTAATCCAAAATTTGAAATTCAGGAGGAAAGGGATGACATAGCCTACTTGCCCTAAGATTGAATTGGATATCCTGTTGCCCATGAAACCGTGGGAGTCATGGGGATCTTCTGTCATCACCCGTCTCTGGGTTATTCCTTAGCTCATTGATCCCTTTGAACCCCAAGGTAAATGGGGTTGGTTTTACGGATCTGGACAAATGTTTTGACAAGTATTTCGTAGAATCAGGAGGGGCTTGGCCTAGATTATGGACATAATTTCTATAGTTAAATCCAGCGTGGCGATGTCTGTTGCTGGACCTTTCTGAATTGCAACTGGGTTTTATTTATCTGTACATTCGGTGGTGGTTGAAATAGATGAAAATAGCAAAGATTAAGGAATATTCTCATTACAGATTTTAATTAACACTATTTTGAATTTGAACGAAAAAATCATTTGAGCAATTCTAACACAAATACAATTTCAAAAAGAAATACTATGCAATTAAAGTCTCTGTCCCATCTAAGAGCTTACACTGTCCATGATATAAAATGTAGCAAGTGCTAGTAGAAATTATTCCATCTGGTGTGGTTTAGATAGAACTAAAAATAGTTGATTTTTAGAATTCCACATGAGTATTTTTAGTCTTCTTTTTTTTCTTGGTGTCATGTGAAGAGGAGCAACTAAATCGTTAATGATTTGACTATGATATTGCAAATTCCTGTTTGGGTCTTCTGGGGAGATTCCACTGTTTGTTATGACAGTTTAAGCATGCTTAACTAGAAATAGAAGTAACAGTAGTAATGTACCTACATGCAAAAGATACACATTCAGTTTTCAGTGTTTTCGTTTCCAGGGTTTATGAGAAACTGAGAACTACCGTCAAAGCCCTGGCAGAGACAGGGATACTGACCTTTGACCACTAAGCTGGCACTGCATTGTTCTCAGTTCAAGTTCTTCAAGAATTCTAAAAAAAATAAAAATAAAAATTTATTATTAATTTTTTCCTCTTAGAAAAAGAGTCTTCAGTTTTTCACTTAGTCATTTTGCATTTTATTGCAACTAAAATTCCTGTGTATTTTAATTAATACTGTCTATTTTTCCACATTTCAGGGATACCACTGTACAAAGCCTTACTCTGCAACCTTCTGTTAAAGACGGTCTTATTATATACGAAGATTCACCACTGGTCAGTAGTAACATTTGGCTTGTATAATTGGAAATGTTTTTCATTAAAAACAAGTAGTTAAAAAAGCTGGCTTTCCAAATAAGAAAATTCTTTGTGATTTGATTACTGTCACGGCATAGTCAGTGAGCGTGGTAACATTTCGTTAACTTTTACTTTGGTCACATTTGTCAATGTTTGCTGTGCCAAATGCTGAATAAGATGATAGTCTTGAGAGCCTGCATGCACAAAATAAGTATGGAAAATAATTTAGTATTAACCTGACACATTCTAACTGGTAGAGTGGCATTTTTCTCCTTCTCTTTTGTCGCATCTCACATCTACCTGCTAAGTTGGACTCCAGACAGCTCTTGCAGCCATTCTTTATTTCATTCAGCTTCATGTTGACAGTCTAGATGCAAACCGCGTTTGCACTTCTCTGTCAGCACTCTGTTCTCAGTCAGGCTCCTCACTTCCCTCCCTACCACAGCCCTTTCCATCCCTATCCCGAAGAAGGAGAAACACCCACCTTTCTTGCCTGACCCCCTTCCTCGTCTCTCTGCTACAGTTTGTTCATAGCTTATCCCTGTTCTGAATCCCTTTCTTGTCTTACTGCCCACTGAGATGTCACTACTACTGGCTGAGAAATCAGTAATGCAGTTTGTTGCAGTAATTTTTGGGGAGTTCTGACGTTTTGATTCTTTTCTCTTCCAGGTAAAAGCGGTGAAGTTCGGACATATATTGGTAATTGACGAGGCAGACAAAGCACCAACGAATGTTACCTGTGTCTTAAAAACTTTAGTAGAAAGTGGGGAAATGGTTTTGTCAGATGGAAGGCGAATTGTTGCCAGTAAGTAGACAGAAAGCTTTTTGATCATTTACAGTAAAACGTAACATGTTGAGTTACTAAGTAGAGACCCAAAAGAGTCCAAATGGAAAAAGTACGTGATGCTAATGGGTTAACAATTAAAGAATTTACTGCCATTTTCTTTACTGCTTTTGCAATAGCCCCAAAGGTTTTCTTAATTAGCATTCTCAGGACTTTTGCTGAAAATTTCTTTTAAAAAAAAAACCACAACAACAAAACAAACCACAAAATACCCAACAAACTGTAAATTGACCCCTCTGCTTCTCAATCACCATAAGAAATAACGATCTAGTTGACCAAATTCTGATCTTGGTTATGCCCATGTGGACAGTTGGTGTATAATTTGATCAAATCTAGGATTGAAGATATGAGTATATCTAAAGTTGAATTGTTAAGGGTTTCATCTAATCAAATGTTGCATATGCTTATATTATTTAAATATATCCTGCAGGATGAAAGTATTTTGTAATTTAATGGAATTTAATTCATGTGAATTACAGGAACTAAATATTTTTCATTATTTTTCAAAGAAAGGCCATGTTTGAAATGCCCTCTTGGTGTTAGTAGACACTGTAATGAGTTTGTTTTTAACAATATTGGGAACAATGTTTAAGTATGAGTGGAGCAATCATTCAGCACTCATGTAGCACAACACTTGATTTTTGCTTGTCATTAAAAACTGTAGGTGGACATTTTTAAAATTATCTTGCTAGCCAGTCTCAATTATTACTTTAGTTTTTTAGAGAAGGTAAAGGGATTCCTACACTTCCTGTGCCCCTGGACACATGGAGCAAGGAAACAAGTGGGACTGGTTTGACTCATTTTGGAGAAATGGATACTTCACATGTATGAAATCATGTGTCTCTGGCTTCTCACATATTTTTGTAATAACCAGGAGGAATTTCAGTCCTGTGTTGCCAGATCAGATAATGTCAGACCTATATAAAAAGAAACTTTATTCATCATTGGCCTCAGCATTTTGGTGGAATGAAATATAAACAGGACAGGTAGTCCCCACCCCAAGAACAGTGGATGCATTTTTATTGTTTTAAATGAAACACTTGGGTTAAATTTTCATGAAACAAATTACGAAACTTTAAAATGAAACCTAGAACACTCATAGTTGAATGACATGCTAAGAAGCTATTGAGCCTTTTTTTGTAACTGTTCTTCTAATTCTAAGAAGAACATAATTAGATTAGAAGAATTCTTTTAATTCTAAGAATTCTTCTAATCTAATTATGCTTGTTTAATTCATTCATAATGCAAAGCTTAAATATGCAGTTAATAAATTTTATTTCTTTTCCAGATCAAGCTCATGTAGAGGGGAGAGAAAATGTAATAGTTATTCATCCTGATTTTAGAATGATAGTTCTAGCGAATAGACCTGGATTTCCTTTCTTGGGTAATGACTTTTTTGGCACGTTAGGTAAGCGATTCATATTAAATGGTGATCTTTAATAGAATTGATTAATAGAATGACTGTCCTTATTCATCAGATTTCATGTGTAGATGGGGTCCTTATGCACATTGCTACTTTGTTTCACATAAGACACTCAGGGTGAGATTCAGCTTGATGACTAAGGTGTAAATTTATATATCTTAACAAATGTGCACGAACTTGCCCTGAAGTGAACAGCTATATGTGATTATCTGTGTTACAACTAATTTGTTTTACGGGACTTGGACAAGCACAACAGACAGACAAGGTTACAAGAAATCTTTGTTTATGAGTGTATATTTTATACAAATACAGCAAAAACATGAGCTTTAAGTAGCTTGATACCTGACATCAATGGTTGATACAGCCGCTCACCACTTTTTTTCCCCATATCAAACAAGCCACAGGCCAGGTGCTGTCCTCATCAGTCCAAGAGATGGGAGCTTGATGGATGGTTCTTGTCTCTCCTCTCAGCAGTGGAGGCTACTGTCTTTTTTGGTGTTAACACTATGCTACCTGCTTCTTAATCCTCATTAGCCTCTCCTTGCCCATGGCCATGTGTGTTAGGCCTTATTAAAATATATATATTTGACAAGATATTGAATTCATCCTAGATTTGGGTAAGGCTGTCCAAATTTCACATCAAAGTTTTTCACACCAACAGCAGCCTCATTTCAGAAAGCTCCTGGTAGGTCCTAAAAATCTTGTATATTGTCAAAGATTCACTGCAGCTTTATCTTACAGCAAAAGCAAGAACTTATGTTGCATAAGGGCAAGTAATGAAGAATTCATTGTCCTGTATAGTCCAGCGTCAGTCTAAGTGGGTCTCTGGCAAAACTTTGGCAGTGTTGCACCAGGGCTACGAACTGAATATCCCTCCAGACTTCACTGACTGTGTTATTTATGTTAGTTTAGCCATTTATGTGCAGACACCTTAATTTCTGTGTTTTTATCTGTTAGCTTTGGCTGTAATGCTTATTCTGCAGGAAATAATAACCTCCTCATAAAAGCAGGTGCAAACCTAATTCCATATTGCATGATAGCTTTTTGTTTATCAGATGTAGTTCCCAGTGAGTGGACGTTCTGTGTCGGAGACTCATTGGCTCTGAATTCCATCCAGCTATGTTGCCCCAAGATGTTTTCAGTATAGCCTACTTCTTTTTCATGACTCAGTTTCCCTCCTTACATGGACCCTTTAAGCAAAATTGATCACCCCAGCATTATTGCTTTTGGCCCATACAGCAGAGGCTTGGTTGAGGTTTTGGAGTTCTTCGTTGTTGTTTTTCAAGCATAGGGGCTCTTCTGCTTTTAATCCAAGTCCTTTTTCAACAGGATCAAATCATTCTTCTGCAAAGCTTTGTACTACTGTTAAAGGACTCTACAAATAAACTCAGTTTTATAGATTATATGTTTGGGACCAATGTAATGCAAATATATGGAAAGATTGTCTTGCCAAATTTCTTACCATACTTCAAGACAGGCAGAGAGAAAAAGTAAATCCAATATTTTCTCCAGAAGTCTCAGTTGGGTTTGCATTAGGGCATTCCTGCATATGCATTTCCCTGCTTTCTGTGGTGGTTTTGAAGGTGTTCACAAATTGGTCCCATTCAACCAGTTCTTCTTTCTTTAAATCTTTTTTCTTTTCTTTTTTTTCCCTGCATTCATTTGACTTGTGTTTCTTCTGGAAGTTAATTTCTCCCTTGTGATCACCTTCATTAAAATGACAGGAGAGATTTCCATGTTGCCGGGAACCTCAGTGTTCTTAGCAAGTTCATCCTTCACGTTTTTCAGAGCAGCTTTTGTCTTGTTTTAACAAGCAGGTACTCAGCATCCTCTTGAGCCATTGCTTTTCCATTTCAGGTGCTGTATGAAATTTAAAGGGGCTGTTGTGATGCCATCTTTTTATAAATTATTTAACTGTGTGCTTTTCTTCTTTTTAGGAGACATTTTTAGTTGCCATGCTGTTGATAATCCCAAACCACAGTCTGAACTGGCTATGCTTAGACAATATGGTCCTGATGTTCCAGAGCCAGTTCTTCAGAAACTGGTGGCTGCTTTTGGAGAACTCAGGGACTTAGCTGACCAAGGAATTATTAATTATCCCTATTCAACTAGAGAAGTTGTGAATATTGTAAAACATTTACAGGTACAGTACGTCAGATTTCATTGAAAACTTGAGTTCATTACTGCTAATTTTTTAATGCTTGAAGGTTTTAGAGAAAAGATGCCATTATTGATCATGCATTTTTTAATTCTTATGGAAAGTTTTGCATTTTGGAGGACTGCTCAGATAGTCTGAGGGTAAGGATCGCAGATGTACAAAGGCAGATATTTTTTCTGTATGTTTATTTATAGACATAAAAACCCCCTGAGAGTCTGTTTTTCTACTGCATGAGAAAATTCATTCATACTGAGAATACAGTATGCAGCCTTCATTATAAAATTCCATATTCAGCATACGATGCTTCTAGGACAGTTCAACTGATCGCTTTATGCTGCTATAAAATTTTTGGTTTTAATTGTTTCCTGGGGGAAAACAAGTTCCTGCTGCATAACAGTAATACATCACTGGTGGATTTTTTCTAAGGAAAATGTTAGATGGATAACAACTTAGCAAACAGGTACTTAGAATCTATGATTGCTTCCTACATGCATTTTAACTGAAAAATCATGAACTCTGATTTAATGATGGGATTTTTTTAAAGATTACGGTAGAGCCTGACTTCTATCTTTATAAATTGAAGGATCCTTTTGTTTGAAGTATTTGAAATATAAATTATCTTAATGCTCTTGGAAATAGCAGTGCTTTTATTTCGTTCTATTTTCTAAGCATAAAGTTGGTAATTTGTTAATTTATAGACTATTTCTTGAATTACTGAATCCTAGATTGAAAAGGATTAGTGGAAATATTAATGTAATTATTACAATTAGAATATAATTTCTCACAAATTATTTGACCTACTGTTCCCATGTTTAACACTGCATAGTATAACAGGGTTGCATGATGGTTTTGTGTTTGTGCTCAGGAACGTACTCACATACACATACACAGACTTTTACATCCTGCAGCTTAGAATTACTACTTTTAAAAATCTTTAGTCTTCAGTTCATCTAGATTTCGGGGGGGGGATAGATTTTTGTGCTCTGTGCACAAGGGTGCACATGGGTGCAATGCGGTCTTGAGACAAAGTAAATTGGTGCTACTATGATGTCAATAATATAAATAAAAAATAATGCTATCTTTATAACTTTGTACTAAGAATTAACAAAATTCAGACCTGAAAGTTGAGGAATCCATCCAAATAAACATGTAAGCAGAGTGTTTTATTAGGATCCAGTACCAGTTGACAGGTATTTGCTTACCAGACTGATAGGAATATGTACCATGTTGATAGTATCACTGATTTCTTTAAACACAGAGTTACATTTTAAATGAAAGTGCAAAAATTAGAAATTTGAGGAACAGTTGCTGTGCTGCTGAAAAGCTGGTGGTTTAGGGGTTTTGTTCAATTAACTCCTCCCCGTCTTTGTACTCTGGCTGTTCCTACCTTCCATCCTAACCTCCTTCCTTCATCTTCTGTCTCCAAGTAATCTGAAGTTTGCACTGTCTTCGATCACCAAATAGTGCAGAAACATATGGATTTAGTTCTTTCTTTCTTTGAGCGTGAACAACATCTAATTGAAGATTGGAAGATCTGCATTGCTAATTGTTTTAAGGGCACTTGCTCTCTGCTTTTGTCTCCTTCACTTAACCAGATTAGTATGGTCACTTCAACATGGACATTGGGCACAGATCAGTGGGGAAGTTTCCTGTCTACTAAGTTTTCACCTCTTTCAAAGTCAAGTGTAAATATCCACAAAAATGTCCAACATGCAGCTTTGATTTCTTCTGTAACATTTGTTTTCAAGATCCCCATCTGTCTGAGAGGATGCAACTTTTTGTTTACCATAGCTTGTTTTTCAATCTGAATAATAAAAAGGCTGGGAGTAGCCAAATGTAAACAATGAATATAAACATAATGGTTATTCCAAAGTAAGAAGCTTTTAGGTCTTCAGGTAGAGAAGAAAGAGGAAGGAGGGAAATGAGTCAATAAAATTGCCGGTCCTTAGGAAGGAAGGAGGGAAGTTAGTCATGTAGTTAAACAATTTCCCTTACAGCAGTTCCACAGACCCACTCTCTTTGTACTATTGTGTTGATTTCTTTCACATAATTTTGGAATTCTTTGCTTCTGCAAAAAAGAGTTGGTTGTTTCAGAGAAAAAATTACGGTTGATTACTGTTATCTGAGAGAGCATCTGAGTGTTGGGGCTAGTCAGTAAAGAGAATATTCTGATTACTGTGACATCAACATATTATTAGGCTAAATTCTGCAATCTGACTAATTGTAGTCTTCAACATACAAGATTGTGTCTGCAGTGTAGTTACACGATCATATTCCCATAAAGATTATCCAAGTAGGGAACCCATAGCAATTTAGTTGTAGCTTAGGCGCTGCTTTTGGAGCTAAGTTGCCTCTATACTAACTTTTTCTTAAGGAAAAGGGGTTTTGGTGAAGCTCAAGATACCAAACTAGTTTGAAGGCCTAAAACTACAGGCATAAGGAAGGTTGTCCACTGTGGCTGCCTAACTTGGTTGCTGCACCTCTTTCTCCCCACAGATTTTATAGGGAATTATGGTCTTGCAACTCTAGATTGCAAGTGTCCTGAATATAGCCTTTTTGTCTCAACCTGCAGTTTTCAGATTGTGTCAAAAGTCAGAAGTATTGATGCTAATACTGATGCATGGGCAAGCTGAGAAGCTCTGCTCTTGCTCTGTTGGGTTACCATGTGCTCCCCATAACTACCGGTGTATGCTATGACTGCTTCTCTGCAATCTAATATACTAGTTTTCATGAGACCTTTTGTATGTTGTTTTGCAGAGTCAAGATTCACCCGATGTCCCTAGTAGATGTTGATCAGGCAAGCCGCATCAGTCCAGATAAAATAGAAGTAGCTTTTTGACTAACTATTGAGTTTGGGAAAGCTGAGATTTTTCCATAGGCCTTCTTGTTTGTATCTGAGATTACCTGGTCTAGTGGGAGGTGTGCCTGCCCATGGCAGGGGGGTTGGAAGTAGATGATCTTTAGGGTCCCTTCCAGCACAAACCATTCTGTGAGTACTTTCTAATAGTAGGCACAGTTTTCAAGCAGTGAATGTCTAAGGTACCTTCTGGCCCTGAATTCTACTGATCATCATGCTTTTAGGCCTGTTCAGTACGCCTTTGTGCTAAAGTAGTACTTTTTTCTGTTCAGCCTAATCTCAAAAGGAAACTAGGCTTATCAAATCACAGTTGGTATGCTTTTCTCACCCTGCTGCCAAACGCACATTGATAATCACCTTTTACCCTTTTGGGCAACCACAGTGAATCTCAGTTACCAGTTTTCAAAGATAATTAGGTGTCTGCTGGTTTAATCAAAATCAGGGGCTATGTGACAGAGAAGAACAGATTGAAATTAATGTTCCTGTGAATGAAAAGGCAGGGGGAGAATTCAGCTGTTTTGCTTGGCAGTAGACGGTGCCCACTGAAGACATGAACACTGGTTAATCAGTTAGTATTCCTGTCGCTCGGGATGAGCCATAGACGTGGTGTTTCGCGCCCTGCTGACAGGACAACTGAGGAGACACAGAGAGAGCTGGCAGCCTTCAGGAAAAAGGCATCAGGAATACAGGGGGAAGCCAAGGGCATGGAGGAATGAGCAGGCAGGAAGAGGTCTGCTAGTGTCGTGAGGGCAGGGTGGGCCTTTGGGATGCTGCTGGCAGGATGGGACACGTGCAGGAGTCTGAAGACGCTGGAATATGTAGGGAAATGAGTAGTAGCGAGAACACAAGGTAGAAGTCTCTCAAACAAAAATCTGGACTCGTTACAGACTGGATAGCAAATAATTTGTCACTTTTTTTTCAGGGTAGTGGTAGAAGTACAGTAGACCTCAATGTGTATAGCATATTTTAATTAAGATTCTATACTTGTGCGAGGAAACTACTATTTTGCTGGTAGCCTTTAAGCAGACTATACCAATACATGTACTTATGGAAAGTTAGATCCATAAAAATACGGATTTTTCACCAAGCTGAATTCTGTCACAACTCTGTATCCAATAAAGCATAAAATATATATATATAAAAATATAAAATCATTAAAATTAAAACCTACGTTACTCTCTACTTTAAGGAATAGCCAAGAATCTCAACTGTGAAAATACTCTAAGGTACACACAGAGGTGTTACTTGTAAGGGGAAGAATCAATGAATGAGAACCAGACAGACTGATGAGAGATCAATATTTTCTCCAGTAATCTGGTTTTAAAAATCAATAGAAACCAAATTATTTTTTTTAAAATGTTCAACTCAAACATTCAACTTTTTTTTTCTTTTTTTCTTCTTTTTTTTTGCTTCGAGTGAGCTGTTACTGCCGTTCTTCAGTAAGCAGTTGTCCAGGCAGTTAGAAGTGGTTGGGTTTGTTTTGATTGAAAGAAGAGAGTTGTGACTTTTTTAATAACTGAAGTGGAGGGCCTTTTCACAAGTGGCTTGTGTTCAGAACAGGTTCTATTGACAGCAGCGATCAGTTGTACCTGAGGAAATAAATTTTTTTATGATGTCCTACTGATCAAGAGGCATGGAACTATTGAGGCAATTCATTGTGGAGAAGGGTACCGATATCAGAAGTTACACAATGATTCAGGAAACCATGGACCTACTTGGAGACTACTAGTGAAAACCAGATAATATTTGAAGCACTTGACCAAGATTTCTGCAGTATCTAGTGCAGGGCAGGTAAAAGAGTAGGTTGTGAGTAAATGAGAGAGCTTGATGCCAGTTTGTTGGTTGTACTTTGCAGTGAGAAGGGAAGAACACATAAAATGCGGTATTCATCATCATAAGTGTTCTAAAATAATTACTTAAGGAAAGGTTTTGGTTATATACAGTATGCACACTTCTGGGCATGTTTTGGTTTTGTTATTGAAAAGAAGACTCACTTGAAAACAGACTGAGAGAGGGTCCTGCACACTGAGTACTAAGTACCTTTACATGTTTTTAAACTTAACTGTGATGTACATTTTTATAAGTCTGTGGGCTTTTTTTTTTATTCTTGCATATGTTGTTTACTTTGACTCCAACGTGCAATTTAAATTATAGAAGTTAGTGCTTTCACTGCTAAACATTGTCACAAACTTTTTGCATTTACATTACATGTGAAATGTTTGTTCAGACTTTAGTTAGAATAACTGTTTGGAGAATTTTTATTTTTAGTTCCTATCCATTCCTTACTGAATGAAATATTGTAACCAGGATGGCACAGGCTGTAGGGCAACTTTATGTTATCCCACAATAACTTGTATTTTGCTAAGCTGTAATAATGCAGAACTTCTAATAGTTTCCTCATGGGCAGGTTGAAAAAGCAGGACGTACTTTAGCGTGCTTTTATACCAACACTAGTACTGAAATATTCTGTGGCATGTACACCACAGATTAAAAAAAGGTTTGTACAAGCCTATTTCTAGCAGAGGTATTCCATTCTACTACAGTAACTAGCTAATTTTATTATTGCTTGTGTCACGGTTATTTTATTTTAGAGATATTTATTAAATTGGGAAAATATTAAGCTCCTGATTAAGGCTAGTGTTTGATTAAGAGTACAGGTGAAAACATTTATGAAAATCTTCTGGTTTCTTCTATTTCAGTTGTTATTCAGGGCTCAAGTAGCTTTACTTTTAATATATTTATAATTTTTTCTGACACTTACGTTAAATCTGTTTTTCAAGTTTTTCTTACCAGCCTTGCTCACTAATGGGGAAAAAACCAATTAAGACTTCAACTCCCTAAAATACTTCTTCACGTTTATCTTCATCACTGTAAATGCGCCATACTGAGATGGGGGCATCCAGGCCCTTGTCTCAGAGATCTAGTATTGGAATGAAAGGCATATGAAGAAAAAGTGAGAAGTCTAAAAAAAAAAAAGATTCTCACTCCAATCTCTTGCCAAAAAAAAGGTAAAATAAAGCAGATAGGTGGTGAAGTTCTAGGATATATAGTAATTTGGTGATTATTTTTTAAAATTCTTTTTATTTGATTTACTCTACTTACATCTTAAAAGAGTAAGATGATTTTTTTCAGATGTTTTATTAAAGAGTATCTGTGAAAAGGCTCAGTGACTTAGCCATGTGTCAACCTGTTCAACTTAAACAGCTGTTTTTATTAATGGCAAGTAAAATCTACATTTTGCACGATACATATTCTGTTTAAATTACCTACATGTTCCTTTAAAAAATAAGCCTATTTAAGCCTGAACTCATGTCTGTATACATTAAGGTCCATATTTATTGGAATCTGCCTTAATTTAAATGGGGACAGGGACATGCTTGCTATTGGAGTTTCAGGGTAAAGCAAAGGACGGTGGAAGGAGTTACTGACTAAGCGCTTGGAACCAGTTTGCGGAAAGGCTAAGCCAGTTTTTCACACCTATAGTGTGTGCAGGTACCAATAAGCACCTTCTTCATTTCAGTTTATTCCTATTGCATGAGTTCAATTTGACTGCCCAGTCAAGGCTTTTAAGTCTTACTGGCTTCTAGGTCTTAGTGGGAAATGAGAGGCAGGAAAATGTGTTTTCTTCTTGCAGAACAATAATTAAAAGGTGTGGGAATATGTGAGCGGCAGTTCTGAAACCTGGAAGAACACACTGGCCTTAAATCATCAGTCCAGTTCAGCAGCAAAACTTCCTTTGTTGCAAATACTAATGAAAATTTGATAAACTTTTTCAGGTACACAGCACATTTCAAGTAGTGTTCTTCACTAAGAAAACAAGTATTTCCGAATCTTAAGTCAATTTCTGTTTCTACTAAAATCCATCATGACTAAAGTCATTTTTAGTAAGCGGTGTATCTTGTGCTTTTCTATATTCAATGTTAAGAATCAGAATTCTTAAATCAGTTGTACAGTTGAATTATACAAATATATGTATTTGTGTCAGATCTTACGGTTAGTGGAAAGCAGTTCCAAATTTAAAAAATACAGGCTATGTTTAATTATATGTTCCAATGATTACACCATCTTGTTATGTGTATAATGCAAACAATTCTTTAAAACGTGAATGATGCTGAGTACTTAAGTAATTGTCTCCTGCTTGTTTGTTAATTCAGGTTTTAGTGTCAGTAACTTCATTGTGACTTGAAGCAATGTACCTTCTTTATTCTAGAAAGATGACTTGAGCAGTTGTCTAAGTTGAGCAAAGTTCCTGGTATAACAATTCATTTTAGAAGTATTTAATGATATGCTGTAACTTAACAGATATTCAATAAAATAAATGTGGGCATCTTTGTTTCTTCACAGAAATTTCCAACTGAAGGACTGGCAAATGTTGTTCGAAATGTATTTGACTTTGACTCCTACAACAACGAAATGCGTGAAATTTTAATCAGCACTTTGCACAAATATGGGATACCTATTGGAGCAAAACCGACCAATGTACAGCTGGCCAAGGAGTAAGAATAACATAAGATATATATTAAGAAGACGGGTGTCTGATTATCACTTTTAATAGTGTGTTATCTTGCTGCTAATTGATTTAAAAACAACCTGGAATACTTGAAGTCAGTCTTCTTCTGGTTCAAATTTATATTCTTCCAAATAAGTTACAACAATATAAATTACTTTATGACAGAGTGTTTACCTATTACTAATATTTAATCTTTAATGTCCATGTACATATTGATAGCTTGTATGGTAAACAGATATATATTAATAAAGGGAAATACTTGTTTCTTCTCCTGTGTTTTTAATTGAATTGCAGTCTATTTCTGTTCCTGTTATTTATCACCTAAATCGGTAGCAAACAAAATAAGTTGTCTTCAGTGGTAGTGGGATTTTGGTTTTGATACTCACAAAAGGCTCTACAAAAATACTTCTGCAGAATAGGATGATGCATGTAAGCTCTAAGAACCATTTCTGTATGTGTCTGTATAGCACTATTATTCTTTAATGATGTTACCAGTTGACATATTACACCATAAACTTTTTCTGGGGTTAAAATTAAAATAGTTTTTTTTTTTTTTTTTAGTCAAACTAAATTATGAAACAGATTTAACTCATTCTTCTACGATTCAGAGATAACAGCCTTAGGTAGATCATATTGAAAAGCAATTAGAAAACTTACTTTGGCTTGAACTCTAATACATAATTTATTTATGGAGAAACAAATATTTCCCTTTCATGAAGAAAGCTTTATGGATATATGGAAAATTGAGTTTGCCACGGAACATATATATTTTATATTTGCTAAGGAGCAATTGATTCTTATGACATGATGTCTTCGTATTAGGTCAGTGTGTAGGTTTCTCCTGCTGCAGCACAACTGTTATCATATCTAACATTCTACGTATAACTATTAAAAGAAGATTGGCAGTGTAATGACTGTGGTGTACCTTTTAATTTTGATGACAGAAGAATTACATGCCTAGGGAACCAGTACTTGAGCAACTACAGTGTCTGTCGAATTGACGGTACACACTTGAAACTCTTGACATAGTTTCTTTGCTAAAAGTCACTTTGTAATTTCTATTTTAAAGAATTATGATGTTTGACATAGTTTTTTGAGAAATTTAGACTTTATATAATTTTTAGAAGTTTAGATGTGGGTCTAAATGGGTGGATTAGAGAGGACTGTTTAGTATTGAAAAGATCAGAGGTTTAGGAAACATAAGAGAAAGACTGCTGTAATTGGGGACTGTTCGGTCTAGAAGTGAGAAGCTAGAAGAAAGATCTGATCATATTGAATCAGGGATAATCACCTAATTATTTTGAATCCATCACTGAGGTTTTATAGGACAGCTTACACCAAGGATGTCAGACTTACAAGAACCCCACAAGATGCTCATCAAAAAATTCACTTGGCTGGCAGCTATGAGCCTGTACTCTGTACACCGAAGGCTAAGAGGAGGAGAAACTACAGGAGCAGTTCATGCGCAGTTGATAAAAGCAACTTTTTCTTAGATCTCACCATGCAAGGTTGGGAGCAGGCTGACCGTCTGGCTCTGATGATCCAGCAGTCTTGGTCTCGGTGTCTCACTTGTGTCCACCACAGCTAGAATTTCAGGTTTTCCCACTGCTCCATTCCAAGACAGCCTTGCTGTTGGTCATGAGACTTAACCCTGTGGAGCCTGTAAACCAGAGGTGGATCACTTTGAATTACAGACACGTCTTTCAGGAATGGTTTAGGCACAGTTGATTCTGCCTTGGCGTAAAAGAACATCTAGATAATCTTTCCAACTCTGTTCCAGCCCATATTGCAAGCTCCTGTGATGGACACATTGAGGTAATTGGGTATGGTGTTTGGACCACTGCAGAAAAAGTACTTCCCGAAGCTGCTACGTGTTTAGAACTAGAGCACTCACCTCCTTTATATTGTTTTCCAGGAATTTGAGAGTATGATAATGGTGCTAATCTAGTCTATTCCACTTCCTTCAGAAAAGATGCAAGTTAATCTAAAACCTTCCTATCTGATTTTTGTCATGATTCATGCCTGAAAACCTTCAGAGATAGAGTTCTATAACCTCCCAAAGCAAGTCAGTCTTGTTTCTAAATATCCTTGCCATTAGAAAGTCCTGTCTAGAATAAACTAATAGAGTTTAGTATCTTAATCTTCACCATTTTTTAAGGCTTCTCATTGATTTTATTTTTCTTTTTATGTTCCCCCTCTCCACTTGATTCATGTCCATCTTTAAGCATGGTGCGTGGAACTGGTCAGGTTAGTTTCTGCTAGAGCTGAGTAGTATGAGCATTTAGAATAGAGATGTATTTCATGCAGCAGTCCCTTTTAAAAAACCTAGTATGTTTGCATTTCTTGCAATATTTAACTCATGTCTAGTTTTCTAAATGTGTTCCTCCAGATCCTTTCTGCAGAACCCTGCGTAGCCCTTACCCCATCTTTGCTTTATGTAATCAACTTCCTTCGTGCTCACACTTTTCTTACTGTATTGTATTTTTTCAGATTAGTTCTTGGACTTGTCAAGATCACTTTCAATTTTAAGCTTGTTTTCTCACCTGCTTATAGTCTCTCAGAAGTTGTCAAACTGAAGGTTCGCTAGGTGTGATTTCTACAGTGTCCTAGTGACAACAGTGTACCCCCACAGAGGTTCACTTCTTTGCCCCAGTTGTAATTTGCAAGACTTTTAAGACTTACTAGCTAGCATAATAAATTGCTAAGTAACATGAAAACTAGGATAATAGTCTAAACCTATTCTGCCTGAGGATGTTAGTCATACCTGCAGGAAAATCATTCCTACTGATAAGAATGCAAATCCTGTCCAATTAAGAAGTTTTGCGATACAGAAGCATTTCCAGGGGATTCTAGGACAAGAAAACTGTTATACTGAAATGCTGACTCCTTTATGTACTCTGTGGCATGTCTCGGATCAAACAATTTATGAGCCTTTATTTTATTTTAATATGTTTTGGAGAAGTCTGTCTGTCACCGTTTACATAATCTAAAAGAAAATTTGAATAAATCAGAATTATTTAAATTGCTGCTGAAAGGTAACTGCTGTAAATGTAGAAACAAAAACATGAGACACATGAGCAATACACTATAATAGAAGGAACTTTGAGGGTCATATGCAGCTGAAATTACAGGGGAAATTTAACAGATGGTACCAGTGACCTTTATAGGGTCTGGAATTAGGCTCTGGAATTAATATACCTAATCTTGAAAGGAAAGATTAGGTGGTGTCTAATGACCATTTAGAAAAGAATTCATGCAGTAGTTATTTTTTTAAGAGGGAAGTACATTTGTAGATGCTAATTTGTTTATTTCCAAAATTAGTATCGTATATTAGACCTGTAGAGTAATGCTTTATGTGGGCTTTTTGTTTCCTTCAGGGTTGGGTTTTTTCCCAAATAGATGACCGTTCTTCAAGGCACTGACATGTTCAGTATTGTCAGGTTAAAACAACCTGATACTGCCTGTATCTCCTGGTGTCACCTGTTCAGTAGTTTATAATTTTTATCAGTATTGCATGTAAAGCAGATGGCTTCTCTGTGATGCTTTGCCAAGACATAGTGGGTAAAATGGATTACTCATTGTACTAACTCACTATCTTTCTTTATGTACAATTACGATTTGCTTTTCCCATTGACATCTGTTATGTCACATTTGTCTGAACTCATGTTAATCTGCCATTTTGGTGCACAGTTCAGACTATTTGCAATTCCTAGGTAAAACAGCATTCAGCTCTAATAGTGTCATTTATCCTCGATGAAATTGCCATTCCGTATTTTTCTTGCTGTCACTATTCACTTCCAGGTGCTTGCTATAACTTGAATATTCATTTTATATGAACTGAATTTTTTATATGTAATGTCAATATGTAAATATTAACAACTTTAATTTTCTCTTGAGAATGGTTGTTGGCTTTTTTTCTTTTGTCCTCAGGTAATCTGTAGTTAATTGTTGGACCTGTCTCATACCACATGTGTCTCTTGTCCATCTTGTGCATTGCAGGGGAAATGGGAGGGGGGCTCTGCACTTGACTGTCAGGGAATAGGAGGCCTAACATAAGGCTGTTCTGTATATCTACTGCTCATATTTTTAATCAAAAAGTGTTTAAATAAAGTACAGAGATCTGGTTGGTAAGGAATTTTCCTGGTTTCAAACTGTATCTTACTTAAGTCCGAAAAAGTTAGATGGGATAGAAGTATCTTCAGCTAGATGCAGAGCACAGGCTGTTACTGAAGTCCTTGAAAGACACCTTCCATGCCAGCACTGAGCTGTTTTACAAGATCATGTACTAAGCAGCTTTGTTGCCTTTCATAGTTCACATCCACAGCTGTACTAGTACGATAGCTGACTGTGAAGAATTTGCATTCAGTGGAATGTCCGTCTTACAAGATTCCTAGCCATTTTCCAGTATGTTCTCAGAAAGCTAAATAAATAACTTTTTATAAAGCAGGTTCTGTTTACTTTTTGAACACAGTTGTTTGGTGGTTTGTTGTGGGGTTTTTTTGTTTGTTTTGCTTTTAATTAGCCTAAAATGAATTTGATTTTCTAAAATCAGAGAGATACAAATGAAAAGAAATTGTGTTCTGTAGGTGTCACTTTGAAAGGTTTTTTAGCAGCAGAAGCCACTGGAGAACTACCTTTTGACAGATTATCTCCCCTTAGACTGCTGTGCATGAAGAAAATCAGGCTGAATAGTAATTTTTTGTAGAATTGCCCCATCAACTGTAGGTCCTGTGCAATCACCTTTTCCAAATAAAATACCTGCTTATATAACCATTTCATGGACAGCAGCGATCTTGTAGAAAACCAGGGTATAAAATGAAGAGTAAATAAATGTTAAAAAAAATTTCAAAATTTTCCTTAAGCAGCAGGGTTTGACAGATCCATTATCCAAGACCCGATGAGGAATAATTCCTTAGGACTTGCTTTTAAGTCTTGGCTTTCTTACAAGATTACTGCAGTCTGTCATTTGGTTTTTCTGTTCTAGAAAGCCTTCCCAGCTTTTGAGGAAAGCAAAAATCACGTATCACTCTGTACACCCCAGCTGGAGAGAGAACGCAGTGGAGTTTCAGTACCGTTCTTATCCAGCCACTCTACTTTTTACACCCATCAAATCTCTTCGCAAATTTTTGCCGGTGGTGGCATTTCCATAGTATTCTCTCTGCCTTTTATGTACACGGTATTTGGTTAATTAATTTGAAATACAGCAGTGTGGCAGGAGCGCCTTGTGAAGCTTTTTGCTAGTACTGTCACTTCAAGTTATTTTCAAAACTTGCTTGTTACTTATAAGTCCTGTGAAAAGAAAATCTCCGTCCTTCACTGCGTATCATGTATATTCACTAGAGGAAAATTGTTAAGAGGCATACACATTTTCAGTGTGGCCATGTTGTTCCAGTCCTCCTGCATCCTCACTCTCTGCTGAAAATCGTTCAGGAGGCAGACTAGTTACAAGGCCTTTAATGCCACCAGCTTCTTCAATCATTGAATGGTTTAGGTTGGAAGGGACCTTAAAGATCATCTAGTTCCAACCCCCCTGCCATGGGCAGGGACACCTCCCACTTATACCTCCCAATACTCTTAGTCTTTCTTAGACCAGATTTATGAGAGAGAGCAGTGAGATGGAGTAAAAAAGAATTGTCAGGACCTGGAAGAACAAGATCATGTTATTCTTGACAAAACTTTTTGCTATGAATTCTGCTTTTTGTTTTATTCCTAAACTCTGATCTACCTTTCCCTTCTATTTGCTGTTCATGATGTCTTGGTCCGCTGCCTCAGAGAAACTAAGTCATTCAGAAACAGGAACAAAACCTCAAGAATCTAGGAGAAAGGAGAAATCAGTTTTGCTGAGGGAAGAGGGGAACTATTAGTAAAGCAAAATCTCTGGAAAGCTGAAACAGAGTGGAAATGTTTTGTTTCTTTGGGAATGCAATCTGTGATTCTGTTGCTATATAAAGCAGGGTATTTGGTTAGAGCTGGTTATTCACATATGTTTTGTTTTAAAATTTAATAAGTATTCATGATTAGTAGTGAACCCGTTGATTTCTAGGATGTTGTCCATGGGAGTAATGTGTAAGGAATTAAAACCAAAGTCCAAATCCTTGTGGAAGTTGATGTTCTTGAGCTAACGGGAAACAATTATTGTTGATTATAGGCATATCAGAGATTATGCTAATCAGAATCACCATAGCAAAAAAAAAATCCAGTTTGTTTTTGCACACGAGACAGTTTTGGCTCAAGACATAACCAACGTTTTGCCAACAAATCATTTTGAAACCCAAATGGAAGCCTGAAGTAAAATTCCAGTTTGTGGATAAACTGACATTTAGTCTAGTGACTTGACTGTTTGCCCATTTTCTGACTGCATGAATAAATTTATCTAAGAATTGTGTATATATTGAAATAGTGCATCCTGAATGGTTTTTTGGTGTTGAATGTTGTAATCTACAATATATTGTACTTGCATTTTTTTTGAGTCTGGCTTAATTTGTCTTCTTAATTTGGGAAGAATCTGGCTAGATTAGCTAGGTGAAAGAATGGAAAAATGCAAAATAAATCACTCTTCAAACATTGGTATCTGTTTATACTCTTAACTGGGCAACAAGCAGGTAATGAAGACTCTACTGGTTCTCTGAGAGAGATTTAATGAGATGCACTTTCCGCATTACATGCCCCATTGGCATGTTGCTGGCAGCTGGATATTTATATATGAACACTGATGATCTATAGCATCCAGACCATTTTTTGTTTGCAAAAAGTGTCTTTGGCTATCTGACTGCCTTGGCAGATGGTCCAAACGGAGAATGGGGATGGAGGCTGAGTGATTGTCCACCTGTGAGTACTGGCTTCTCCAGGTTGCTTGAGATTTGGTGTCAATGTACCATTAAGAAATGTTAATGCAGCTTTCCTGCATGAGTTGCAAAGGTTAGAGGATATTAGTGTTCATTCCCTGAATTTTCCTTTAAGTTCTTAGTGGAAAAAAAAGTAAAATTAAAATTCCCGAAGATTCATATGTAGTTCAACTGAGATTTTCTTTTATTTGGGATCCCTTCTTATTCTGAAAAGAATATCAAGAAGAAATGAAACAGACCTCTAATATCTAGAAGGGTCCAGGTTGGTTGGTGGGGCGAGGAGAAACAATTGTAACAGTAGGAATGAGTGTCATCAGACAGGACAGAAGAGATCACGCACAGACTTTTAACAAACAGTCTAAGAGGACTTCCTTAAAATAGACTTTGGAGATATTTATAGAAACTGGGAGAGGGAGTGTCTTCTGTTCTCTTGCCAAGTCCTGTAGCTGTACAATAATATGCAACAGTGTGTAACACAGAATGTAGTTTTGGTAGGAGCTCTCTTTAAGAGCAGCTGATCCCAAATAAAATAAACCAAAAGCGATGAGTTCATTAGCTTGAAGGTATTCATGCCAATTAACAAACTGCTTTCAGTGGTTGCAAATCACTTCAGAGGAAAGAAATAAAAATTGTGTTATCCCTATTTTGCTGTCAAGGTACTTTGTCATACAGCAGCATTTTCTTTTGCTATATAAATGGGTTTTGCTGTGGCTCATATGTATCTTCCCTAAATAAAAGGTACAGAAATGAAGAAATTAGACCACGGCAAGAAACTGAGGCTTTTGAAGATGTCCCTGTCCTTTCTGTATGCTGTACTGGCCAGAATGCAATAGGATACTCTCACATCTGTATTCCTTTGCCTGTGTTCATGTCAGTGGCAAAATATATGGAATAATTCGTTGAACTTTTATTGCGTGGTTAACTTGCCACAGTGTTTACTGTGCTTACTCTGCTGCTTTTTTTGGATGAGTCTGCCACCGACAGTAGTTCCTTTAAGTGAACTATCTGCCTGATCTGAATAAAGCAAAGCAAGAGATGGTTTGGATATATTTTATTACATATCTCAAATAATTCAGACTGGAAAAGTTTTCCTTTTGGGGCCATATTATGTGAATTGCTTCTTCTTCTGTGATGCTTTTTAGGTTGTGACTGTAGTAGTATTCCAGCAGGCTAAAAATTTTGTGATTTAAAACATAAAAGAAATGAAATATTTTAGCGAGGAAGCATTTTTTTCAAGAGAATCTTCAGATGTGTCTCTTTGGAAAAATGCAGTTGTTTAAATGATTTATTCCATGTCAGTTGCTGGTTAATGAATGTAAAAATCCATTTGTTCCTATATTGTTTGACAGACTGCCATTACCAGATCATAAATTTATTGGCTACTGGAAAATCGATCAGCCAGGGAATGCACGACAGAAACTGCTGTGCCCAACAGAAACTCAAAAAATAGATGTAAAGGTTTGTCTTTTTAATTTTTTTTTTTTTTAATTTGTATAGTACTGTTTTTAGGTATTGGAATGTGAAGAATCTAAAATGTGATTAATTTTTCCTGGAAAGAATACGTACAAAGTGTGGTCTTTGTTACCTGTTCTTGGGTTTTTTATTCTGACTAGAAAAATGAACGTTTTTGTATACCTAGCCCTCACAATGTGAGATGTACTTTAAAATCATTCAGTTTGGTCAGAAGTTCTTGAAAAGAGCTTTTTATAAAGATACTGAAAATACCATTTTTGAAGGAACTTTGTAGGATGCTTGGAGGTGACCGGTTTCAGGCCCCAGATCTCAATTTTTGGATAAGATCAGAGACTGAAAAGAAAGCTCTTTTCTGTTTCTATTTTGCATGCAGCTGAATTCTTATGGGTCTTTGGCACTGCCAAGTTTGAATCTGAACCTTTGGTACAATTTGACCCGCAGCCAAAGCGTCTTAAGTCCTTTTCAGCTTTGAGTTCTTGGCTTTACTTCAGTAATTATTACTGCAGTGAATAAGGAAAAACTGAACTGCTAATGTGAGGCATTTATATAGTAAGAAATCGCCAGTTTATTTCAACTTCTTTGAAATAAAAATATTATGCTTTTTTTTCCTCGTATGGACTGTGTTTTATCAGTACATGATACCTACTTCATGCCACTGAGCAGTAATAGTTTCAAACCAATAAAAGACTAAAGATACTGTAAAGAAAATGGCAGTATGGGCATTCAGAGAGCTTGCAGAGAAGCATTTCCTTTCTCCTTTTATTTATTTAGTAATTGGTCAGTTTCAATTGTTAACAGTATTAACAGTCTTGAAGAAGACTTCTAGATTTCCGTAAAGAATGGTGAGTGAAATATTTTAGCAAGCCCTCATCGTTATAATTTGTTTTAGGGCCCTGTGTACTTAAATATTCAAGGATTTCCACTGGAACGACATGAAGCCAGGTCCCTCAGTTTTACAGAAGAACTCGCTTTTTGGACACTGCCTTTGGGTGAAGTTAACTTAGTTTGCGATGTCACGGTAACAAAAGGTGCGGTAAGAAAAGCTAATAACTTTTGTAATGATCCCCTATGTTATAAATACGTGAAATATCCTAGAGATGAGGAAGAACTAGACTGTTGACTTCATAAGTGCTTGCTTATAGCCACTGGCGGGATATAAAAGGGCAATATGAGGGATTCTAAAGTCTAATTAAACACCACTTCAGTGCATTTACAATAGTGTGTATTTCTGGTTATGTTTGCAATAGAGTATAAGAATAATACTAAGACTTGAAATATGGGAATGGAGGATATGGAGTATAGGAGTAGAATATAGGAATAATAATTTCTCTTTTTGCACTTTTTTTTTAACAGTAGATGAAATACAAAAAATAATCAGCCACTGAAATGGGAGCATAATTTCACTGAGACGTGGTCTTTGTAAGGATATGCATCCTTCTCAAACTAAGAGAAGGAGATATAATTAAAGTAGAACACGGCCACAAAATTGCAAGTCTGTCTGTTTTTTAATGTTCAACACTGTATTGCTTCAGAAAAACAATTCTTTGAGTTTTCCTCTTTCTCTAGGTAAATTCAGTTTTAATACGAATCTTGCAACTTGCAGAGTGCTGTGCATTTTCTCCTGTGCCTTACTGATCAAAATTATTTCTCACTGGATCAAACCTGCCTTAGTTACCTGTACTACCTGTGTCCCAAAGTGAATTGCATCATTGGGAGTATTCATATATGTTTTTAGGGTTCATCATTAAACATATCTAAACTTTGCTGTGTATTATAAACAGATCACTAATGATGAGTACTGGAATGCTGCCTTTTCTGCTTGTAGCTTTAGTTTCAAATACATTAACAAATTTATGACAGTGAAACAGAAATTACATGGCTTTGGATTGATTTTAAGAATTGTCTGAAATCAGTCAGGAAGATGCTATATGTGAAAAGTTCCATACGACGTTCACAGTTATCCCATGTTTAAGCATTAAATATATTAATTGAAAGGGAGGATGAGTTAGAGAAGGAGGGAGAACCAAGTTTATAAACAAAAACATCTGGATGGATTTTGTGTATACTGGCAGGCACTACAGTCATATCTACACTAATGTGCCTTGGACTACTTGTTTGAAGAGTTAAAAGTGTTGTAGCAAGATTCTGTCTGTTAATGTTTAGTTAGTATCAAGATACCATTTCTCCCTTTACTTTCCCGTCTCAACGGTGGTAATTTTGCTGTACATTTTGCTGTATCAGCTGCCAAATTTATGACATACGTATTTCCAGAAGAGTAATGCATGATGTCAGTAGCCTTTCATTAATTTTATTTTCTTATTTCAGAAGAGGAAGCTGAAAATGTTCTTTATGTTACTACGTGCAATCCTGTTTCCTTGTACTTCATGAACGTTTCTAGTAAGAGTGGATACTTTGTGGATCTTTATGACCTCTTCCCAAGAACCGTTGGAAATGTCTGGCAACCTTTTGTGACTGTGGCACCGCTGGGAAATCCGCTCAAAGGTCAAGTGGTTCTACATGAAGAGGAGGTAAAAAAAATTAAAATACAGCTAAATGTTTAGTGATGAGCAAAGTAGTATCATAAAAGTAGGATCGCTGAGGAATCTACCTCTATAGATTGAAATAGCCTGCACAAGCCTACCCCCTTCTGAGTGTTCTCTTTTTTACTACCTTGGGAGTTGCCTTCAGCTTTAGTTTTTATGTGGAGACTTTCCTCTTGCACTTTTTAGCTGGACAGTCCTTCTGCATTCTTGAAGTTGACTTCTACCTGCTTAACTTATTTCTCTTACTGATGGCCTTGACAGGAGAAAGGGAGAGAGTGAGTTGAGTTCAGGAATCTCAGTCAAGCAGCATATGTTTGCAAAATGCAAAGTACGAAGTAAGCTGGTTTATGCTGTGAACTTAAGTTCTGCTCCAATCTTCTCCCCTTTTTACTTTTCAAATAGTATATGAGACATTTTCTGAGTCACAAAGTAAAATTTTGCTCATATTTTCTTTGCGCCACTATTTTTGATTTGTTTTGTGAATTTTAATATTTCTCATTCCGTAACATCTGAAGTACTGAGACTAGAAAGAAGACTCTGTAAGCCTTGACATCTAGAATATTGGCAATGCAAATTTAGAACCACTGACGACTTCGGTGTTGTTCTGACTCAAATCCTTTTTTTAAAGTCAAGTATTGCATACTTTCCACATACTTTGCACTTTCCATTTCTATCAGCGAACTGATTGGAACATTTCCAATTCAAAACTTCTTTGCCCAGGAGCAGGAAGAGACAACAGTTCATACAGTGCTACTGCTGTTCATTTTTTAATAATAGTTTATTATGTTACCTACCAGTCATAGTGGTTTGACATGGGCATTTGATCTGATCATTACTGTTGGTTGGGTTTTCCTTTTCCTTTTGTTGTTCTGAATTTCTTCTGCCCATTTTTCAGTAGGTGAGAGACTCTGATCAGGAAGAACCTTTCCTACACTGAGTTGGGATATTAAGTAGTTTTCAGTCATTTCATAACTAGTGTCTCTGGAATACTGTTGTTCCAGGAACGTTTGTCAAGTGTTGACACCACTTTGTGGTCTCAAACACAACAGTTAAACTTGATGACTTATGAGAAAAACAATTCTTCTGCCTTTAGTAGAAGTGTCTATGCCTTCTTTGGCTTTGCCTTGGACATTTTCCAGTTCCAACTGGAAGAAATACGATTCTGAAGTTACCTGCTTGTGGTGATTGCCTGTGCAGTTGTCTTGCGGAATGCTGCTGTTGTAGTCTTCCCAGCCACTGCTGGGATCCTTCCTTACATTAGGGGTCATGTGTTAGGATCTCTGCATTTTCAGTTCCCACTGACTCAAAAGAAGGATTCTCAAGTAGTTTAATTTTTCCACGTAGAGCTTAGGTTTTATTCCCAACTCTTCCTGCAGTGGAGCCATGGAAGACTCATGTGCTTCCTTTGTGCATCTCTGAGATGAGGTGGATATTGCTGTATATGAAATTAAATCCATTATTATTGGTGTTAGCAGGTAAGCATATAGTCTAAGCTAATCATCCAAGTACCTTCTGTATCTGTTGGGAGGATAAAGGTGATCTGCAAGAGCAATTCATCCCAGCTAAGACAGAGCACGATGAATTGCCCTCTGGAGGTGCCTCTCTCTCTCCACTATCTGCAGAAGTAGCCTTGACATGTAGTGAAGATTCCTACCTTCAGGTGTACGAAGGTCACTGGCAGCTGTAAGCTCAGAATTTGCAGCATTCATATGTTAAGACCCGTAGATTAGTGGCACATCTGTATTTTGGGCAAGGCTCCAAGGGTTAGCTACTTGTGCTAAGGATGCATCAAACAGATCTTCAAGAAGAACAAGTCATGTAAATTATGTGTGTGATGCTTTAGAGGTTTGTCTACGTGTACTTGCAAAAAGACCGAGAAGTATTAACAATATCTGTAGAAATAAGAAGTTGCATTCATTAAATATAAAAGTCCACTTGACAGCTGAAATTTCATAAATAATATAATCTATTAATTAGATAGTACTAAAAGGTAAAGATTTTTCACAATTCTTTGCTTTAATAAAGGTCTTTGGAGAATAATGTTCCTGATTAAGTTATAAAAAAGAACAATTTTAAACGGATGATAAACTTATTGGAAAGGATGAGATGATGATATTGTGGCTCTTCAAATAAGCTTGTGTGATTTATTTCCCAGCTGACATCCATCTGGATTCAATAGAGCCCTCCAGTGAAATAAAATGAAAAATCACCATTCCTTCCCGTCCTTTTAAATAAAATTTTACTAAAACTAAACTCCTTGGGGATTTAACTTAATAGCACAAACCAGAGATTTATCTGCTTTTAAGCCATCTTTACATCTTCTTGGAAGAAAGAGTAGATGATTCTGTTCTTTGCGGTGGCCATTGGTCTCGATGAGTGCAGCTTGTTTTGGCTATCTTTTTGTTCAGACTAAGCTGATAGACTTTGAAAAGACTCTTCAGAAATCTCTCGTCGTTTCTTCGTAGTGTGGGAATTGCGTTCATCTTTTCAAAGCAGCAATGCCTCTGCCCTGACCTCCCCATGCATTCTTCAGGGCATACCCCTATTTCTTATAAGGCTTCGTGCCTGCCTACTTCACTTTTCTTTTTCTTTCTGCACCTATTGCTTTTACCACTCAAGAGGAGAGCAAATACAGTCCGAAAAGAATTTTGATAACTTTATGCATGGTTTTATATGGGATTATAGGAGGAAGGTGCACATGGAGAATTAACTGCACACTTCCATTTTTTTGTACAAATATTTTGCACTGTTGAAAGGCTACAACTGGACGGACAGAGTAACCTACTGTCTGCCTGCAGGAGCACAATGAGCTTTGCCCAGGCAGTGTCCTGCCAGCATCCTTTAACTCTGCTTTTGTCTTCCTTGGTCAGGAAGTGGGGTAGGGAGGTAGGGAAGTGCTTTTCCCTGTCCCACGTGCTGCTGGAGCTCTTTGTCAAAGCTCTCAGATAGCAAGGGAGTGGGAGAATCTGCGGCACAGAAGCTGACAGAGATCCACCTCGCTCACTACACGTAGATGGCAAACGTCCTTTAAAAGAAGACTTTTCTTTTAACGGTTTGTGATCTGGCCTGAAACACAAGCGGGGACCTGCGTATGGTAGGACCTGCAACCTACTAGCAGTAACGTCTGAAACCTCTAGTCCCCATAATAATCTGGTGTATGTGTTCAGGAGGAAGGGTGTATTTTCTTCAAAAGCTAGTTGAAGTTATTAAATTCTCTTTTTTGTTGTTGTTTCTCATGTAAGACTTTCCTTTTCCGTAAGCACACCTTATAAAAAAGGAAAGATGTTCTTAAGTTAAAGGCGTGCACCTTCTGTAGAAAAGGTGAAGACTTTCCTTTTCTGTAAGCACAAAGCTTGTATCTCTATTTGCTGTTCTTAGTTCCCTGAAATCTCTAGTACCATCAAGTCTCCCAAATCATGTGAAAGACACCGCTCGCATTAACTGGAACACCCGTAATCTGCTTTCATACATTTCCCACCTCGGAAGGCCTGGTGGTTTGAGCCCAAATCCATAAATTCTTCCACAGATTTTTTCAGCTTGAACCCAGGGAACAATATGATATATCTATATCTGTGCCAGATATTTACAACGTCAGGATTATTATGTGTGTATCACTCAAGAAGTCCGTGAGTGGCACTAATAGAAAAGGTGCTTGTGGGACAGGAGGGAAGGAGAGGTGCAGAGGGGTTACCCTGCCAAGCTCAGGATCAGCCTCAGCTGAAGCTGACAGCTAAGGAGAGCCTGTGTTTGCTAGCTCGGGACATGAGCATCAAAGGCAGAAGAGAACAAAACTACGAGTCCATACAGGGAGAAGAAAACAAGAGGGTTAAACTGAATTGTTTGCACTGTCCCACCCTGAAATTGGTGTGTATTCCTTCCCCTAACCTTCCTCTCTGTCTGCGAGACCATGAGGAACAGCTTCCCATACCAGCAAAGTGAAATCACAGCCCTGTTTGGTTTAAGGACTTTTAAGAGGAAAATGCCGGCTAAAATAAAAACAGCAGTAAGGAAAGGGAAACTTTGCAGTAACTAAAAATAAAGGCACACCACTTCATGAGATTGGTTATTGCATCTGTCCAGAGTTTGGAATTCCAGACATCGGGGTCGGGAGGTCGCCCAAAGGTTACTTTTCTCCCAGTCAAGAACAAACACAGCGGAATTGCACACCAACGTCTTTTCCCAGCCCACTTGAAGAGTTGCCAAAGCTGCTCTTGGATGTGTTCGCAAGTGACGCAAAAATCTATTCTTAAACACAGACAGAATATACATCAGTCACTTAGCACAGAAGGAAACCATTAACATCAAAAGGGGTGGAGTCCAGAGGCTTTTTATATTACCAACTGCTCTCATAAATTTAACGCTAATTGGAGGAATGTAATTGATTCATATGTGTTCTTTATCTCACATGGAATGCTAATGCATGTTAATAATGTTCAGAGATGCTGTTGCAGAATTACATAAATAAAACATGGCAGAAAACCAAAATCCAAAGCAAATGCCCTATTTTTTTTTTCCTAAACCGCGTTTCTATAATTTTGGTTTGTAATACATAAGCAAACTTCTTCTTTTAGAGGTACTGAACTCTAGCTGAAATTCCCAAATGAAATGGTAATATTTTAAATGCTTTACCATATTTAGCTTCAAATTACTATCATTATTAAATAAAGTTAATTCTTCCAAATAATCCTAGTGAAAGTATGAAGGGTACCCAAAAAGAACAAAACCCCTGTGACTCAGATTGTTTGTATTTGTTTTATTTAGGAGAATTTGTGGGAATTTTTGTTTTACTCCCTTAACATCTATCGTGCGTTATTGCAGACGTTGTACGTAGACAGTTTACTTTTAGTAAGGCTTTGCAGAACCTAATGTCCTTGCAGAACCTAATATTTCCTTGAATGGCAAATAAAAAATTCAACCCAAGGCCTAATTAACTTGTTCTTTTGTACCTTTTAAATTTCATTTGTTGCAGTTAAGGTTAGCCCTGAATGATGGTTCTCTTGGATTCTTAATTAAGTACTTTGTGAAAAGAAATGTTTAAAATGTCCCCATCATTTGACATCATGCGTGGACCCTGGGGCATTGAGTAACAAACTGAGAAATCTGAAGTTCAAAAATTTAGCATATGATATTTTCACATGTGAGGTGTGGAGGACACTTGCACCACTCTGTTCAGTATCCTGTCTGCTTCTGACCTCCATCCTCGAGTCATCCCGCTGTCCTCCAACAGCTGTCCAACCTCTGGCACCGTAAGCTGTCTGAGCGTGCAGGTCACAGAGGATTGTCACACACTGGGATATTTAATGGGCTCCACCGTACCATAAGTATGAACTTGGAGAGAACATAGTAAGCCATTTCTTCTCTCAGCAGTTTTTCACCTTGGGTGTCACTTAAGCAATGGGTACTTTAGGGGAATGCTAAGGAAATGTGAAATCCGAAATGAAGTAGTTTAGTGACTTGACAGAATAAAACTGGTATGTCTTTCACATGTAGCTGACTAGAGGTTGGACATGTAAACCCTACTATTTCCTAGAGCTTATGCAGAAGTGAATGTGAGATGTATAGATAAAACATTATGGAAAAACTTAAATATCATTCCAGTCCTTTTTGCATGCGCTTAACCTCTACAGTTAAATTTCTCCATGAGCTTTGAAATGAACCAAGAAGATTCAGCCTACGTTTTCCAACAAAATCTAGATCATCTTTTCAAAATGTCCTAGAGTTGCAAAAGTGCTTCAGGTAGATTTGTTGTAGTCTCTTAAGTGGGCTTTAGATGTACATGAATCTGCTTTTCATTTACAGAGCAATGTTGTGTTGTTGCTGGATACAAACAACGGTGCCCTTCGCCGACTCTTGCTCTTACCAGATGCTCAAGAGTCTCCTAAGAGAACATCTTGGTGGAGCAGCAAAGAAGAGATGGTGAGGAATAGAACCTGCCTCTATTATACTAAGTCTTTTTTAAAATCAAAGCTCAATATTAGAAAAACTGCCCCAGGATCATTTATCTTTCTGTTTTTACGGCCTTAATTGTTTACTTTTATGTCTATTTAATGGCTTTACACATGATATGAAAAATATAAGTAAGTTCTGTTGTCTGAGGATTTGTATCTTTAAAATATCCCTCTGTGGAACTAGAAATGGGAATAACGGGACATTTTGTTACAAGGGATTATGTCCAAAATAATGAACTCAGTTGTGATGCAATTATATGACTTGGGACAAGGCAGACTAAATAGCATTTTGAGAGGTAATGTATGCCGTGGATTGTTCTAAATAAAGGAAAAATATAGTACACTTTCAGGGGAGTCAGGGAAACTCACTGGGACAAATGTAATAAACGCTAATTGCTGTATGACATATTTTTATACAGAGCAACTACAAAATGTGCCGAGAGTTTTCACACAAAAACTGGCTGGTGTTCTACAAGGAAGCAGGGTGAGAGTAAATGATATCCTTGTATTATATTGATTTATAACAGATCTCCTTGTGTACATCCCTATCTGATTATTTTCTTGGCTTCAAATTTTACAGAAACCGCCTTATTGTACTGGATGTATTAGAGGGTCAGACTCATACCATCTCGCTTCCGATCAATCTGAAATCTGTTTTCCTGGCGGCTGAAGACCGGTGGCTCTTGGTGGAAAATGAAACAAATCAGTTAGTTATTCCTAGTTTTCTTGATGCCGGTATTTCTTGTTTGTGTTTGTTTTATGCTCAGGAGTTTCACTCCTGGTGTCAGAGTTGTTTTTTCAGTTTTTGAGACTGGCTAGACATAAACAATTGGTGTTTAAGATGCAGATTTGCTCTGGTGAAAGTGCAGGTAGGCTTTTAGAGTAGGAAATGAACAGGATATGCCTGCCTAAATTCATGCCTCTGAAAATCTAGACTAGCTTTGATTATATGCATGCTAATACTGTTTTTACTGGGGTGGTATTGATCTTTAGAAATGAGAATGTTGGTGGACCTAGCGTTGGAGATACAGCCAGATCGTCCAGACTTAGTGCCTGCTTGCTTTACTTTCATGGTCACGTGAAAGAAATATTACTCTGCTGTCTTATTTTTATAAATGCACAGCAAATAAAAGTGAGTAAATAGTCACCAGAAGACAAATCTGTCACTTGCTGGCTTACCCTTTCTCTCTCACAGATGTTTGGTAGATCGTATTTAGTTTTAGCAAAAGGTGTTGATAACCTTGTTTATATAAATGTAGAATGTTTTTGCTGTTTCAGAAGATAAAGGTCCTTGTTTAGAGTTACAAGCTTAATCAGGAATTATTATAAATGTGTATCCTTTGCAGGAAATTTCTCTTAACCAAGCGTGCCCATATGGAAGCTGAAGACAGTGAGGTTTGCCAGCTGTATGCATTGAGTGAAGAGCCAGCTGACATGGGATTTGGCTTAACAACGGGTATTGAATGCAAGCTTGGCTTGTTCTTTTTTTCTTTTTTTTAAAAATCATTTCTGTGTTTGCAGCTGCACAAACAAGGCTCTTTCACTTTAAAGGTCTGAGTAACCTTCTCTCTTGATTCTCTTTTTGTCCTCACCTTATCATGTTTGGTTAATAATAACTTTTCACAAAGCATGGCAAATTCCACACTCAAACTTCAGGTTGTTTGAAGAAAGCATCTTTGTTTCATTGTAACATTTAAGACCCTAAGTCAAGAACTTTCAGGAAATGTACAAGCAGACAGAATGGAAAAGGAAAAAAGATGACTAGGCAGAAATTAGAACATAGGAATAGAAGGGACCAAATATGTTGATGAGTCCAGTCTGTACACTGTTGCAGGTCTGTTACGCACGCTCAGATGAGCTAGAAGACGTTTCCCAACACGTAAAAATACAAAAGACCTACTGTTAGAACAGAACAGAAATCACAGTTTCTAAAGTTCTGTAGATAGTGTTCAGAAGGCCATTGAGGTATCACACCTGTGTTAAAAGATGGGGGCAATTTGTCCGGTAAAATTCCCAGATGGTGCTAGGCATTGAGGCATACCTTATCTACAGAAGGCAGCAGAAATCTCCAGTGGTCATCGTTTTGCCTGGCCTTAAGATCTGCCCGTCTTCAGATCTGATGACATTTTCAACCCTGAGCATTTGATCACGGTGCACAAAATCTTTAGTCTACATGGTTTAATAAGACTGGAAGTACACGTGCATCCCACCTAACACTTTATAGGCTTTGGCCTGTCCCCATTGTGTCTCAGAGAGAGAGGGGGGAAAAAACAGAGAAACCATTTTATATCTGTTAAAGAGGAAAAAAGTTTCATCCTGGTGCTTGTGGCTAGCATAAGTATGAAGAATGAGGTTAACACAGTGTAAATATGATACATGCAAATGTTATTGACAAACAAATGGAGCTTATTTTACACAAACAGCAACAAATTGGATACCAAAGACTCTAACCAAAGCTTAAGTATCTAGGATCCTTTTTATCTCTTGTACAGTTTACTCTATCAACTTATCAAGCTCCATCAGAGCACAGTAGTTTCCTTCCTCTTATTCCCTTATTTAGAAACCATTACAGAGTATCATTCCTCAGATGGGTAGAAACTTTATTATAATTTCCAGTCCCACAGTATTTGTGAACTGTTTATAGCTGCATGCTTTTTGTGCTATTTTTATCCTTTGTTATCTTATTTTTTCTCTTCCAATCTCAAAAGTTATCATATCCCCTCTCCACTTTTTTCCAAATCATCCAGCAGACCCCGAATGTAACATCTTCATCCCGTTCTCATTCTTTGAGGCAGAACCTGTGGCAGGAGAACTAAGAAAAGGTAGACCAGTGTGGGTTTGCCACTGACCCAAACCAGTAGCCCATTCATCCTTTGAGGGAGGAAAGATGTTCTCCCGCTGCCAGGTAAAGGAGATAGTCTGCCCATTGAAATGGAAACACTGTGTGCTGCAGAACTGAAGATAGCCAGTTCTGACTGTGTTGGTAATTTGAGGCAAGGTAAAGGGCTGTTACAGTTGCACAGAATAAAATTTAGTTTGCCCTAGCTTAAAGAAGAAGAAAACTAGACCATTATTTACCTGAAATGTGTTACAAATAACATTATTTAAATTGCAAAGACAGCAAGACAGCTACCCAGAAATGTCACGTTGACACTTACCTGTGCAAACCTACATTTTGCCTTTTTCTGCATTTGCATTATAACAATCTTCAGTAAGATCACATGCGGTTCTACTCCATAGGCTTCCTGCCTCATTTGCACAGTAGAGGGCAAAATTAAGTGGTATAAGCAACTACAAAGCTAGTATTTTCTGATTTTAAGTACTTAACTTCACAAAAATAACATTATTTCCTGCCTTCTTTTCTGTGTTACAGTATAGTATAATCAAATCTTCTGCTTTTTAGTAATTTTATGCTCAAAGTAATAGCAATGATCAGTGCTCAGCGCTCTTACGGTTAATATTGTTTCCTATTGCACATCTGGATTTAATGACTTTCGTTTTGTTTAATTTCCCTGTTTAGCGTCAGAGCTGTGTGTGCCGCATGCAGTTTCAAGTGACCAGCTATCTTCAGAAAACCTCAGTGCAGCTGTGGGACAAAAGATCAGCTCCCCCAACAGGATTTTCTCAGATGAACATAATTACGCTACTATTGTTATTGGTTTCCCAGACCTCTTGGTAAATACTCAGCATTATTCTACAATGAAGTAATATGATCTCACTTGTTCTGTAACCAGTTAAGTACCTGTTTACCAAATTATATGGAAAAAGAAGGGAATGACAGTAAATTCATGTAGTGTCCACCATTTGGTAGGGTAGTCTAATCTAGAGGGATTTCAGTGGAGTTTGATATAAGAAATTGGACACCATAATGTCTAGCACAGGTAAAATTCATTGTAGGTAAGTTCTGAATAGTGCTGGCAAGAGGAATATTTTCTAAATCATGTGCTTTTATAGATTTTTAATTAAACATAACCACCGAGAAAAAGAATATCAGTATCATTTTGGACTGTTCAGTGTGAACTTTTTGGTCAGTGTGCAGCAGCTAGCAAGACTCTAGATTTAAGAAAAAGAAAAAAGATCCAGAAAATTGTAACAAAACTATACATCCCCTTCACTATTTAATAATGTAGTTAAGCGTAAATACTGCATGTCCTGTGACACAATTAGAAAAGGACCAGAAAGGAAAGTGAATGTTAACAGTGTAATGACTAAGGCTGTTGCAAGGAGTGGAGGTAAACACAGGGAAAATAAAAACAATATGTTTACTTCTTTGGATTTATTTATATTTACTACCTAATGATACATAGAAAGGGTGGTGCTTATGGAATAAATAAATCTGTCATGTTTGCTTAATAAATTGGGGCAAATTAGAAAATTTAACTGTTAACAGACTTGAATAGAAAGGGTGGTGCTTATGGAATAAATAAATCTGTCATGTTTGCTTAATAAATTGGGGCAAATTAGAATATTTAACTGCTAACAGACCTGAATTTTGGAAAAGTCAAATGATTGAAGAAAATATTCAGAAATCCAAAATGATTCAAAAATATGCTTTAGTCAAGAAGACATTCCCTGCCTTTACAATTAGCTTTTGAGTTTTGCTTGATTTCCGTTTATATTACCAGTTTGATTGTACTAGCTTTTTGTACTATTCATAATAGATGCGAGTTTATTGCTGGAAATAGGAGGTAGTCTAGAGGAGGGAGCAGTAAAGATGCTACATACTTCACTACCAACACTGGCGATGAAACATTTTGGTCGTCTTGGTTTAGACTGAGGCCCTGCCTTTCCTTATACTTGGTTTTAAATGTCCGTGTGAATGCCAAAAAGGGGGTGCTAAAGGTGAATGTGAGGGAGGTGGGACAAAACTTCAGATTCAGTGTTTAGCGTTTATGGTGTAGGTGTTTAGTAGGAACAAGGTATCTGAGCTCTTATTCGTAGTAGCAATGCTCAGCTCACCAAATGTAGAGGCCTTCTTCAAGATGAGATAATTTATTCTCTAGACTCTACCAACTGTAGCGGGAGACGAAGCACCTGGCTCACATGTGGACACCTACATTTATGTCTCTGAACCAGGAGTCAAATCCCAGCCTTAATGCCTAGCTTTGAATTCAATACTGAAATATCTGTTTGCAGTGCTTTCTGTTCCTGGTTCAACATGAAAAAAACTGTTGATTCAACTTCAGATATTCAAAGAGTCTCAATTCCTAAAATTCGTGTAGGTGGTCTGTTGTTTTTCACACCTATAGGAGTTTTTAATGACAAAATAATCCAGGTCTTTTCCTTGTCATGCGGTGACATGAGAGTGAACCACAGTAGCCACATTTGATTTGAAATTAAATAAGAAGTGGAACTTATCAAGAAACATTTGTTCTTAGGCTCAATAATAGTAACGTTTTGTTCAGTAGACTCCTTCTCTCTTGCAGTCTCCTAGTGAAGTGTATAGCTGGAAAAGAAACTCCTCTCTGAGTCACAAACGTGCTTCTCCTTCTGATCCGTTTTATTATGGAGCCCGGAGGAAAACAGGAGCTGCAAAACAAACCAATTGTGCGACTTTATTGGCTTCTAATCAAATAGTCAGAATTTTAGCACCTGGAGATGTGCCTTTGAAAGACATTTACCCAAAAGGTAAGAGGTTCATATACTTGTGCTGCAACAACTGTGCACACTTGTTTTTGTTTTGTAAACTGCAATCACTCATGAATTTTTCCAAAATGTTTTTAAAGAATCACAAAGCAAGCATTTGAGCGTTAGTTGCACTCATTTTTAAAGTTAATTTGGATCTTATTAACATGCTGAATTATACTTCTGAGGAATTAACGGGCTACTTACACTGTGAATATCCCAGTGGATGGGATCACCCTCGGTCCTTACTGGGAACCAGCTACAGGAATATGATCATTCCAGTTCAGCAATCGGCCTTCACCAGTACTTCCAACCTCCGCTTAGTGCCACACAGACACACAGTGATAAGACAAACCTGTTATCTGTCTTGCTCAGTATTCTGTCTCCAGCAGGGCCAATAGGAGAGGTTATTTCGGGAATGCATGTGAGCCTGGCCACTTCTCTGTCTTTCCCTTCATACCTTCTCAACATTTGCAGTAGTTTTGCTAGGGATGTTGCAGTGGGCATCCCTGCCTCAGCCTTGAAATCTCCTTTTATGGACCTGTTGTCCACAAGTTTGTCTGGTCCCTCTTTGAACTTGTGTGCCTCCACAGCAAGCTCAGAAGTTCACTACTCTCTGTCATCAATTGATCTCCTACAAGGTTTATCAAGTGCCCCTCGTTCTAGCATTGCAGGGTTGGGTGAATAACAGTTCTGCATCACCTTAACCATCACCTTCGTGACTTTGTAAACTTCAGTCACATCTGCCTTTTCTCCAAATTGAAGAGACCCAGGCTCTTTAATTCTTCTCCTTGTCCAAGAGAATGTTGCGTGAGCAACATTCACATACAGCAAAACCATTTTCCACTTTTACACTAATAAAGCATGTACAGAATACAGACCTCCAGACTTTTTTTGTACTACCATGCCAAGCTTTATGTTACCGTTGTATCTTTAGCTTCTTCAGCCAATAACTAAAAATATAGCAATTAGTGCTAAATAACAGGCTTTGTGAGTTTTGCATTAATTACCTCTAGAAATCTCCAAGGGAAGGTCATTATCAAAAGAGAAAACTCAGAAAATATTTGTATATGGTAGAATGGTAGATTTTTTGAATTCAGCACAAGAAGCTGTTCCTGATTTGTTCTGTATGTGAACTCTCTGTCCCAGAATAAATGCTTTATTCCAAATCAACTCCCTTTTATGAAATAAATGACGTAATGCGTCTGCCCTCATTTAACGCAGATTAACTTCCCTGTGTAGAGAAATCCTTTTATTTATTACTAAAAGGATAAAACATTATGTACTTAACTAAAGAAACAAAGTCAAGGATGTAAACAGGGTAGAAAATGCAAGTTACCTATATTTGTAAAGAAAAGGTTAGCTTTTAAAAAGATTAAACTTAATAATAAGTTAGAGTTAGCATGACGATCTTGGAACTAGGTATACCACTTCAGGCTGTAATCTTCTCATACTTTATAAACTGTTGAAGCGTCAGACTGCATCATTTTTTTTAGGCCTCCACATTAGAAAAAAAAAAATAATCTAACCCTGAAGTGAATGGTACAAAAATTCAGAAGGTAAATCTTCTGAGCTTTTGTTAAAATTCGTTTATTTGGGAGTGAGAGAGGGATACCATGCTTCCAAAGGATACCTAACAGTTAACCTGACAGTTATTTCTAAACGTCTTTTAAGTTGCTGTGGTATGTAACACATTATAATGCAAGATTAATATAATTAAAAACCAAGGGACATTCTTCATGAATCACGGATACCAGTGACCTGAGTAAATTATCTGTCTGAGAATTGGCTTTTGTCTGGCCAAGCAATTTAATTTATATCTGTTGTTCTAGCTGAACAAGATAGCTTTTTTTTTTTTCCCCCCTCAACTGCGGTGAAATATATTCATGAATTGTGATTGATAGCTTTAAATTTATAGAAAATTTTATGAGCTATAGTTTGTACAGTGCTTTATGGCCATTTAAGATGAATGATTTAAGGCCTTCTTGAAAATCATTATCATTGATTTTTCTTTTCTAAATGATGTTTTAATTTATAAAGTACCAAAATTGATCTTATCTGAATCATGTTTAATATGACCTTATTGATACAATTAAATTGGATCTGAGGAAGACTCTAAGTTTTCTATTCCATGGCCTTTTTTCAGGACTTCAGACATTTCCATTTATCAGTTAATGGTTGATTTTTCTAGTGGAGGAAGAACTGTAAGTGGAGTCCTACAGAGGACTCAGCTGTGCTACTCAGCATAGTAGTGGAAAAAATGGAAAAATGAATGAACAGTGAGGTGACAGTGTTTGCTAATGATACTGGTTATTATTTATGGTAGAAAGGATTCACCACGAAGGTTTACAGAAGGACTACAGTGCTGACTACAATAGAAATGGCAGATGACATTCAGTATAGATAAATATAATGTACATGAAGAAAGAAAGAAAGGGAAGTCCAAATTCTACATCTAAAATGATGGGACTGATCAGTACACCTCAAGACCATGATTTTGGGGTTATGATAGTGTTTCATTAAAATATGAGTTCAAAGCTCAGTAGCAGTCAAAAAAGCAAATGAAATGTTAAGAATTACTGGGGAAAAAACAGAGAAAAACAGAGAACATCTTTATCGTTTTGTGTAAATCCATGTGTCCTTAACACCGTGTAGTGTTGGTCCTCTGTCTCAAAGTGGGAGAAGGCTGAACTGGGATAAGTTCAGAAAAGTGCAACAAGGATGACCAAGATAACATTGGCCGAACCTCCTGCATGTGGAGACAAGATCAGGAAAGGGGCACGTGGTGGAGTTCTATAAGAACATGTAGGGCATGGAGATGTGGAAAAAGCAACAATTTTACACTCGGTACCAGAGTTAGGAGCCAGCTAATGAAGCTAGTTGTAACTTCATCAAAACAAACAAAAAGCGGTGGTTCTTCACAGAGCAGTGAACCAACCTGTGAAACCACTTCCTAAAGAATGTTGGGAGTGCTGAAACATGGGATCCAAAGGAAAACTGGACAAACTCATGGAAGTTACTAAACAAAAGCATAGACACCACATTCAGCTTAAGAAGCCCCTAGATTGGAACTGGTTGGTGACTTGAGGAAAATACCATGTGTGCTTGTCTGGTTCTTCACTTTTCAAGCATCTAACATCTCTTGGAGACAGAATACTGGATTAGAGGGGCATAGCATTGCCATTGTTGTGGCATGAGTCCAAAATCTTCCCAAGTGAAAGTGGGAAGACAGAAGAAGAGAGACATGCATTCATGTACTCACTCGGAAGGTGAGATTATAAGGTACTAGTCCTTACTGTGCCCATTTGAGATCCAGTACTTGCAACCCTCTCTGCTGGGCTATTGTTTCTTCTGGAGTTTGCCCCTCAATCTCACTAATTGACAGAATATTTAATTAAATGCACATTTAACCGCTACCAGTAGCTGCTTAACAGTCTTGGTCCCTTGGAGATTCAGTGTTGCTTGTTCCTGAGTGTGCTGCGTAAGTCATGGGGGTCTTTGGACATTTGGCGATTCTGCACTGCTGTTTCTCCATTGGAACCCTGTAGTTACTTACCTACAGAAGTTGTATAAAGCTTCATTCACAAGTCTTTGTACCCTTTCCTGGGAGGTGGTGTAGTGAAGCAAAGGCATAAAAATCGAGTATGTGGCATTCCCTTGAAGTTCTTGCACTAATGCTTATATTGCCTTCGAGAAGTTGTTTTATATTCTTGCTTCGGTTTGTGTATCTGTCAGGCTTTCTTTCTCATCTTCTTGGGCAACTGGTCAGTTCTGGCACACAGCCTTCCATTTCTATTAATAATTCAAAGTACTTGGCCAAAGTCTAGTGTACTCCAGTATGTATTACTGAAACTGTTCCAGGAACGACAAGCAAAGAAATAATTTCCTTTATGTTTTATTGGAACTGTAAACCAGAATAGTTATGTTTGAAAAGAAACATAGCAGTAATTTCCCCAAAGATTGCCAGAGACGTATGGCCGCAAAATATAAACTCAGACAAGAGATCATGGCAGAATCCAGCAAATAAGTATTAATGTTTATTCTAAAAACAAAGCTATAGAAATGAGGGCTACTTGAGAGCAAATATTTACTTGGATTCTCAGCACTTTCCATATATGAATATAAAATAACAGTCTGTTACTGAGTGTGTATCTATATTAGTGTGACAGTAACTGGAACGACATGTAGTATAACACACACAGTTACGGGAATAACCTCAACACATCATCTGGTCTGCCTGTTTATATTAGGACAGGATGACACATGTTTGGACTGTTCTTAACTGGTGTTTGTTGAACAATTGGCCTATTGCAATGCTTCACTCTCCTTGTATAAGAAAGGATTTTCCTAGTATCCAGCTTCTTTTGCTGTAAAAAAAGCTGAATACTTCGTGTCATCTCCACTCAGTCAGGGTAATATTGCTCTCTTTATAAGAATCTTTTTGATATTATGGGACATGTGTTTTTTAAAAAAAAAAACAGTCTCTTTTTAAACAAAAAAAAATATCAATTCCTTACATTTGTCCGTATAACCCATCTGTTCTAACCTCTTTTTCACACCCAGGACTATCTCGTATGCCTACATTTTCCTTAAAGTTGGATGTGTAGAGCTGTGCATAGCTATTCTTCTTCGTCAGGCTTCCGCAAAAGAGCAACAAACTGCACTTATTTAGATCTGATGTTCATGTTTCATTGTAATATTCTTGACTGCAGTTCTGAGGCCTGGACAGTTGTTCCCGTGTTGCATTTAAACATTTGATTACTTTTTCTTCAGCTTCCTTTATCTTTTTATAATTTAATTTGGTTAATTTGTGTTCTCCCTCTAATTTATTAATTTAGTTTTTCTTATTCCACAGTTCTACCCCTTCCAATTCAGTATCAGCTCTGTGTTCTAGATCTTCATCAGAATTTTTAATGTTTATCTTATCCTCCATTGCTACCTGAAGAAAGAGCACATTTTAAAACAGTAACAAAATGTAGGCAAAACAAAAAGTGCTCTGTGGCCCACAAACCTGCATTTTTCCAGGCTTTTTTTTTCCTATTCTCAATGTGTTTGATATTTCCATTTTTATGAAGATGAGTGAAGTCAACAGATGTGCTACTGTAGATATGCATACTATAGATATGTAGATACAGTAGATATGGATAAAGGACTGCTGTGGTTATTCTTTGTGCTTGTTTGAATATTAGATCCGCTTATACCGCGTATTGTACTGGTCTTTTCTGTGTGTGCTGTATGCAAACATCAGCACTTCTGCAGGTAACATCAGGCTCTCCTTCATTTCAAGGAGATGTTTCAGAAGGAAATCTAGACTTGGTATTAGCTGTATTCATTAAACTGTCTGTAAACAGAATATTAAATGCCTGATAGTCTAGGGCTATTTACTATGGAGTTATAAAATCTTTGCATACCGAGAATCTACCTGCAAAAAGAGTGGTTCAATTTAAGGCAACAACATTTAGCTTAATATTATTGAGAAATTTGCAAGTGGGAATCATAAGCATAATGTTTTGAAGTGTTCCTCAATATGCTTTTAAAGTCAGATATACAGCTGACATCGTCAGTGGCAGATAAAAGCAGTGAGTTAGGGATTGCATTAATGCCTGATTAGTGCTTTTGTGAGTAAGGCTGTATTTGTGTGTAATTTTGACATCTGCTATACAATTGCATTGTTCTTTATATAATTGTGCCTGTCTTGTTGCTCACTATCATGGTGGTAAAACAATTCTGTATTTGCAAGTTATACTCCTGTGTTGACTGTGAAAGCTTATCATTTTCTGACAGGTACTGTATAATGAAATGTTTAAATTTAATCTACTAAATGCAAATGCAATAACCTGTTAATCATGAAGCACAAAAATAACGTGTTTGTTTATTTTCAGATGTCACTCCTCCACAAGCGGCTGGATACTTGGAAGTAACAGATCTTAACTCAAAGAAAATCAAATACATTGCTATTCCTAGGTAACGGATTTTATTGATTAGAGCAGCCTCTGTCTTACAGGAAGAGCAAAGAGAATTTAGCGTGTATTATTATTTCAGGATAAGCAAATATTTCTTCTGATGTGGAAAGTAAGAATAATTCATACTTAGTGTGTAAAATTGTGCAACCGTTGTAGCATATTTTTGTCAACATTTTTATCTGTTTACTAGGTGATACCAATGAAAATATAGCAATTAATTAGTAAATATGAAAGGTAGCTTTACCTTCTGATTTTCATTCCCTTTGCTCTTTCCCCGTCTTCACCCACTTTATCATCCACTGTCTTTCATTTTGTTTTGGTCTTTATTTTCTTCTCCTTTTTCTCTGTCTTTGGGGGTCTAAAAAGATAGGCAGATCCAGGTGTTAGGAAACCAGGAATCAAGTTCTGCTCCAGTATAAAGTTCACCTTGAAAATAACGTGAGCTTCTCTGTGTTTTGGTTCTCTCTTTGGAAAATATACATTCCCTCATAGTTATTTTTCATGATACACAAGTATCTTGTGTGATACATTAAAATAGCCAAACTATGTGGCTTCTGGATGGTTCTGTATGGTTTTAACATCTCTCTCTCACCATTGTGGAGAATATTTGCAAATATTTTATGATATCAACATATATTTTTGTTACAAATTTTCATTTTCCGCTGCAATAATAAAGGATTTTGTTTTAAATAGCAGTCTCTCAGCTTTGCATGTTTAAATAGCACGTGTATGAAGCCCACACATCAGGAATTTTATACTCATATTTTTTTTTATTCTATCCATTAGATGTTGGTTTTGACCATATTAATTGATTCTTATTTAAATAATTCTGCTTCATTAATCGTCTGTGGAATGTTTTAATTAATAGGGAATTAATTTCGGACTGTTTACCATTTTATAATTGATCCATTGGCCTACATCTTACGCAGTCATCCAAAAATGTGAGGCATTAACATAGAGATAGTAGTGAATCACACTTTATTTTATACTAGGATTTTATAAGAAATTACAAAAATTACAAAGCCAAACTTTAACATCATGACCCTTAACCTACTATGAGGATTTAAACTATTTATGGCAAATCTGAGCAAAAGTCCAGATTTTAAAATTTACTTCATTAAGAACTGATAAATAAAGTGACTTTTCATATATATGAATAGTTCTACGCTAAAATCTAATAACCTTCCCTTCTTCTGGCGTAGTTAGCCTGGTCAAATGCTACGATAACTCTTCTTCAGTTGAATTAGTACATGGCGATTTCAGTCTTAGGTAGAAGCATGTGTGTTCCTGCTTCTTTTGTCTTCTAAGATTATTAATTGTAGTATTGGTGCAAGTTGCCAAGTCATTATGCATGTCATTAACAATACTAAAAAAATGCGAAGAATCTTTCCTATTTTATCAAAATGTCACTTCGTATTATGTAGCTATTAGGCCCTCTGTTTCAGAAGTAAATTTTTGTCTGCAAGTTGACTGCTTAAAACAGTGCTAAGATTCTCTGTGCATAAAGCTGTGCCATTTTTAAATGAGTTTTTAATTCTTCATTTTTATTAAAGCACTAGAGAAAGGAGTTACATTAAGCTGATGGAAAGGTATTTTCCTCAGTGCCCCGGTCATGTTCTCTCCTGTTTCTTTTGTAGTTTTGTATTTTTCAATAACACATTTTTAAATTTTTCATATTCTTTGTGGTTTTTTGTAAACACTGATTTTCTTCAGATAGATGAGATACAGCAGGGGGTTAGGCAACACATTCCCTTTCAGCCTGGTATTTTATACTGCTTTTTATACTGACAAGTATCTTTCGATCGCACGTGTTTTCCGTAGGTGGAATGTTTCAGATAGATAGAATTGTAAGTCTGCAGGGCTTAGTTATAGTCTCTCAGGGAATGAGGATGTAATTTAATTTAATTGCCACCTTAACTACAGAAATACTCATCCTCTTTTTAATTGCAGCTTCAACAAAAATCACGTTAATTCTTGTTTTTCAGATCACAGTCTCTCTCTCCTTATACATCTTGGCTCTCCAAGATCTCGGATGCCGATGCCTTGTTGGCACCACTGGGCAAAGTAGGTTTGGTTACTGTGGACATGGGAGGCGGTGTGAGGCTTTGGGAGACTGGGCTGGACAGCCTCCAGCGGTCACTGCAGGACTGGAGGAACATGATTGGCCAAGAAGATGGTCGTCCTGTGCAGGTAGGACTTCACAAAGCTGATGATGCAAATGAATTTTCAGCTGGGAAAGAGGGGTCAAGGGAGAGCTGTGTCGAATAACACTGTGAAGAAGAAATATGCCTGCGAGAAAAGTTGAATAGACGTCTTCACTAAAAGAAAAGACACAATAGCTTAATTAGAAAGCTTATTTGTGACCCCTGTAATTATGGTTACTGACAATCTCTTTGTCTTGCACTGTTTGTATTTTTGCCAAATTCCAGTACATTTAAATGCAAATTAATCCTTTATCTCCTGCTGATTTTTAACTGCAACTTTCAAAACATAGAATAAATGAAATTAATTTTTAAGGAAAGCGTATACTTTTCCAAAGTTGAAATACTTGGAAAAAAATATTGTGTTTGTACTTTAGAAAAGAAACATGAAGCCAAGGTGGAAGATGCCCTGAGTTCACAGTAGTGCCTTTGGCTGATTTTGAAAATTCTCCCAGCTGAGCAGAGTCACAAGGGTCTCCATACAGCCACGTTCTGTTGTGGAATGTTTAGGCAGATGTTGAAAATGTACAGCATATACATGTATGCTGAGTGTGCGTGTATGTATATACAAGTGTTAATGTACTGGCTAATATGTATGATTACCATTGCAACAAAGAGGAAAGATTCAGGACTGTGCATTTCCATCTTTCATTTCTCTTAGTGGTTGGAGAAGGTACCGCTTCGAAGAACAAGTGTGCTTTAGGGGAACTTCCCTGCGTTTTACTAGAAAGATTCTGTCTCTATCTGCAGTTGCAATTATTTGTGTTTCATGGATTTGTGTAACCACTTTCACAGTACATTAGAACAGAAAACAGGATGAGTCTTTTCTAAATTAGATCTATTTTTTTTACAAGGTGTCCAGCTATCTCAAGTGTGAATGAGATTTGTTAGGCCAAAAACATAGCTCTTTCACTTTCTTTTCCCGCTGTGAGCTCCCTTTCTACAACATGTTCTGTAGGTTTAGAAACTTGTGCAAGAACTGATGTGTTCTTGTTACTGGACCCTCAGCAAATGCCTTTCATAAAAGTAACAAGAAAAGGAAGCTGTTATCCAGTAGCATGTTTGTGTGGTTGCTTGTTGCTTTACCAGTGCCATTTTTTATTACCAATGCAGTAGCACTAGCACCATCTTATGGTCAGATATAGTCGGTTTACACCCAGCCCAATTTCATCTACTATCAAATTGATTAGTAGAAATTAAAAGATCCAGGAGGAACAGTTTAGAGTTTTACTTGTTTTAACCTTTTTTAATTTTTTCTGACAACTTTTCATTTTATTCAACAGTATTACTATACTGTCAGTCTTAGTCAACTAAATATTCGAGAATACTGGCTTGGAAAGTACACATCATCAGAAAATTTTAAGTCATTTAACTAGTAATGCCAAATAACCATTTTTTTTTAAAAAAAAAAAAAAGGCTGAGAAGTTTTCCCACAGGCACAAAGCAATTTTCAAGTTCTGTTGTAGAATTTCTCTCTCCTGACAGTCTGCCTCTCTAATTACTGGGCATGTTACAGAGTAAAATCTTAGAGTATCTTTCTTCTTTCTAGCTGTCAACGCAGGGTATATAGCTCAAGTCAGTGGTTTGTCAGAACTCAAAAAGGCATGCTGTTTGATTTGAGCTAAAGGGCTGAAACGAAGCCTCTCACGTGATCTTCAGACCTGCATGATTATCGCTAACTTCTTTTTCTCTACTTTACACACTTTGCTTAAAATGGAAAGATAATAGACCTAAGAAACGTTGTTTACCAGAGCATTACAGAGCAATAAGCAATAAATTCCATCCTTTATTTTATTTTTTGTGCATCTCCAATAAGATAATAGATATGTAGTTGCTGTGTAAACTCTTACTATTTAGTGCTAAGGGCATTCACCTTTTCTACTTAACTCAATTTCTCAGTGGATCTAGACATAAAAGCAGTACTTTATTAAGCCATTCATTTCTGGAAATTAAAGGATCCTGTTAGCTTGAAAACATATTCATGTAGATTCCCTGTGTAAGGTAAGCATAGCAAGAGCTCCAGTGTTTCCTGTTCTAGAGACAGTTACTTTGCTAAGAAAGCTGCAGCTAAATATTTCCTGATACCTGTTTTTACAGAATTGGAAATACTTTGCAACCATGTGTTGATCTGTTCATTCAGGTGTATGAAAATCACCTTCTTTTGTATAATGTTTCATGCTCATGCTCCTGTTAAGTGTCTTGGAGTCTAGTGAGGCATCTCTAATTCCTTAACTAAACCCACCGTTCCTAATCATCTTGTAGCAGAAGCTCACTTAAGAAAATTCTTAGTGTTCCACGTATCTCTAGAATTCATTCCTCACCCACGCCCAATTTACCCTACCCAAACAGCTGCCATTGATGCATCCCGCAAAGCTGCCACAGGCCTAGCAAAGCTTATTAGTCCTTCATGGTGATGTTCTCAGACCAACACTAGACCCATCTAGGTGTTTGGGAACCACTGTTCTGCAAAAACACAGAGAATCTCTCTGAAGCTTCCTGACCGTTGAGAGAAAAAGGAATTAGAGAGCTTTCAATATAAATATAGGTTCAAAGAAGTAGAAACAACTCTTCAACCAGGCTTTGGTTGGTACTATTGGTACTATCTTCTAGGGCTGCATTTTGGCTTTCACAAACACATTAGAGCTCAGAAGCAGGCTGTATGTACATAAGCAAAAAAACCGAGGAAAACAAACAGCTGTTCCACTTACAATCAGTAATTAGGCTCCCTTGATATAATGTCGTGGCAGGCTTCAAAACAGTCAACATTTGTTTTGTATTGTTGATATACTCAGCAGAGTTCGAACTGCTGAAGTCTTGAGGCTGCAAAAATAGTTTCTGGAAATATGGTTTATGTTTACATAAGTTTGCATTTATATAGGCAGGTCAGGAATTTTCTTCATTAATTGAAGTTTTAAACACAAAATATGACTACAATATTCTGAAATTATTGAATTGGAGTGCGTACAGGACAATATCTAAACAAAATACTGGATTTTCTAAAGCAATGAACTCTACTTGAAATCTAAAAATTGTTGAGCTTTTTCACTCTTTATCAAGTATCTGAAAATAATTTGAAAGACAATTTATTTTTAAAATTTTGCCCTAAAAGTTTCATGGCAATAGGCAGATATTGATAAGTTTGTGTAACTTTTTGCATCAAAGGGTTATTGATAGAAATTAAATAGGAAGAACACTGATTACATTCTGATGTAGTTGAGCTGTTGTTTTTCAGTAAGCATTGTATACCGCAGCCAGTGACAGCAGTGGCTTTCGGGGTCTCTAGGGCTGCTATGCACTGTGCGACTTCCATTTGTGTAAGTGTATGTTATATATAACTTATATAACATATAT
>VYZM01008468.1:46198-133131 GCA_013398915.1 Dromas ardeola | reverse complement strand
AGAGAAGGGCCACAAAGATGATCAAAGGACTGGGAAGCCTGCCACAGGAGGAAAGGCTCAGAGAACTGGGTTTTTTTCATCCTTGAGAAAAGAAGGTTTAGGGGAGACCTTATCACTACATTCTAGTATTTAAAGGGTGGCTTCAAAGAAGATGAAGACTCCTTTTTTACAAGGAGTCACATGGAAAAGAAGTGGGGTGATGAGTACAGATTAGTCCTGGGGACATTCCGACTGGGTACAAGAGGAACATTTCTCACAATGAGAACAATCAGCCATTGGAATAATCTCCCCAGGGAAGTGGTGGATTCCTCAGCACTGGACGCTTTTAAGATTCAACTGGACAGGGTGCTGGCCCATCTTGTCCAGACTGTGCTTTTGCCAAGAAAGGTTGGACCAGATGATCCTTGAGGTCCTTTCCAACCTGGTATTCTATGATTCTGTGATTCTGTCATGCGTAAGTGTTCTGTGTAGTGTGTGTTTTCCTCAGAAAGTAAAAAATCTGAAATGTTTGGTGCAGGCTGTATCTGCTTTTGTAAGAGCTCAAGTGGGTCTCTAACACGATCCAGATTCAGCTGATGTAATGTCAAGATCACATGTGGTAGGACTGAACTGAGGAAAGATACAGATACTTCTTTGTAGATGAGTCAGTCCAAAGGAAGTGTGTAAGAGAGACGCTTGACACCTGCTCAGGGCAGGTTTCTACCCACCTGGTTCAAAAACATTTCTTTGCGTCACTAAAGACTGTTCGCATAGTGTCTGTCAGCATTGGGGCAGACTTTTATTTGGACAATTCCTTAATATGAAACCAGGTCCCTCCAGAGACAAGAAGCAGCCTGGAAATTTTCGCTCACTTTCTTTCCCCACTGTGCTTTTGTGACTTGACCTGATCTGTCTGTTTTCTAGCAAAAAGCCAACAGAACAGTTAAGTCACATTCAAGTTCACAGCATGACAAAACTGAGATGGTGGAATGAATCTAGAAAAACGCATGAATGAGAAAAAAATCTGTGTTTGCTTCTCACCAGTGGTTTGAAAAACAAATGCATTAGGGACAGTTCTGCAGTAGATGGAGAAGTTCCTGCAGTACTGACCCAGGTTCTTTCTGTTAGAAGAGGTCCTAGAGGTGGACAACTCAGCATGACTTGGATATAGTTTGGATATGGTTTTGGCCTTGGCACTAAAAGGAGACATGAATGACGTGTATGTAAGAATAAGGAAGGCTTTAGATTAAGGTTTCGGGAGATTTCATTCAAGATTCATTCTGCCCTGGAGAACTGACTGAGAGAACAGTTTTCTGTCAAAAATGAATGGTTTTGTCTTAAATTGCGATTCCTTTTCCCAGTAGCGCTAGAGGCGTGTTCTTTTGGTTTCTGCTGTGATTAGTTAACATTTTACTGATGTGGTGTTTCCACAAAGCATGAATCATTCTAACTGGCTAAATGGAGAAGTGAAAAAAATTACTTCATCCATCCGTAACTGTTCCCCTTAAGACACCCCGAAACATTTAAATATGTAATTATTGCAACATCTGGAGCCAGTAAGCATTATGACTTGTTCAAGTGCACGCTGTATGTCTACACTGCAGCATCAGAGGTGGAATAAATGCAGTATAAACCCGTAAGAATATATAAACATACTTTGTACCTCAGTTGCCAAGCTGAGTAAGCTTGAATGTCCTTGAATGCTGCAATCAGTACGAAATACCTTAAATTAGGCAAAAACTGCATGTAAATGCAGTGCAGCCACCTAAGGAAACAAATGTTAACTCTATATAGCTCGAGGTTGAAACGTGCTCAGCTGGGATAAATATAGACATATTCAGCAAAACTCAAGAAATGCAGTAAATAGATAATTTTTTCAGATTTAAACGGCTGTCTTCACAGTCTTAACAGCAGCGCTCAAAAATGGTAACAGACACATAAGTTATTCTATGTCCTGTGAACAGCTAGAAGACATGAACATATGTTCGTCAGTAACGTAAAACAGCAATGTATATGTGTTCATCACCAATGGCTAAAAAAACTAAGGGTTGTGTTTTTGTGTCTCTTAACTGCTTAAATCACCCATGATGCAAGGGCTTTTTGCTAAAAACAGCATTTTGATGCACTTGATTTTTTTTTTCCTTTTTTAAAAGTGATGTTTTACTTTATAACATTTTAACAAAAATCGGCCTTTTACCTGATGTTAAGGCTGAACTGGGCAAAGCTGCAGTTTTTGATTCGAGATAAAAGCATGACCTTCCCACCACCACCCTCCTGCTTCTCTATTTTCTACTTTGGACCTAGTGTTTTTTCTCACCACGTGAGGGCATCGGCGAGCTAATAACAGTGATTTATCTCCTCCCTTAAGTACTGTCGGTACAAATCCCGTAAATTATGAAAAATATATGCAGCGGAGAGTTTTTTGTAAGTTTGGAATAACCATATGATGGCATTCTGCAGCCCTGCGTGGGATCCTGAAAAACTTGAAATACTGCAGATGACAGAGTTATCTAGTCAGTAAGTGGATTACAGGGCATAGTTTGATAGCGTTTGCAGTTCTGAGATCCGTAAACCCCAAATACACAGTTTTAGGTCTGTGGCCTTTTCCTGGACCTCATGATTCATTTTAGCAAAGTGAGGAGTAGGAGACGCATACCACCCCTTGAGGCAAGGCATTGGAGCGTGGGGAAACATAAGACTAGAAAGTCATGAACACCCAGAGCTTGGTAAGTTCATATCTCTAAGTGTCTCCACTGGGTAAAGCAACTCAGATAAAGATCATTGATTCTCTGTCAGGTCCTTTTTCTCATATAAATGTCCTCAGCTGAAATGAAAACCTTGCTGGAAACACGATACAAACACGTCTAAAATACATTCCCTTTCCTGAAGATCTTCCAGTCTAATTAGAGCAGACAGACAAAAAGCAGGAGTGGAAATAACCTTAACTTTCTGTTAGAGCAGGCGGATCCAGCACAAAGTTCCTCTTTCTTCCTCTGACTTTCCTGTGAAAGCCCACGGTTCCCGGGGGAGAAAATATAAGAACCTCAACACACCGTCTTGCAGCTCTCAAAAAGCCTGTGGCGGTGCCCGTCGCTGACGTAAAGGCTGGAGCTCCCAACCCCGCTGAAATCCTGCTGTCCCAGCGAGACGAATGCATACGAGTAATTCTGCCCTTATGAAAGTTGTTCCCTAATTAGTGAAGTGTAATGAAAATTCAAATCATCTGATCTGTTACAGCAGTGGTAAATACTGGAGGCTTTCCTTTAGAAAACAAAACAACATAGTTGATCCTTAATAACTTACGTCTCTGATTCTTAAGGACAGATGTGACAAGGTCCTAGGTCTGTAGAAAATAAGGCTTTTCTGCTTCCATGTGTCATTTTTTTCAACTTTCTTTTGACTGTGCAATGTCCCTGCGGTTTTCTGTCCAGAGTGTTCCAAATTGTCAGGGTGTATTCACTTATCCCATCTTTCCAGCTGTTGATTATTCAGGATGCTGCAGAAGAAACGGAACTCAGTGTTTTCCAAGTTTATTGATCTTACAGAGGGTGTAGTAGTCATGATAAATAACCAAGCCAGACACTGTGTGCTCTGATTATATTTTGTAATGGATTTGCATAGTAACAAGGTGATGACCTCGCATCTTTTGTGATTGACTAGGCAAATTTTAATAATGACAGAGTAAAATGGAATTTACACAGATGTTAACGTAACGGAGAATCTGTTAGATGGAAGCAAATGCATTATGTTCTCTCATGACTTCATTTAGTTTATCCAGCTTTTAAGCCACAGAGTACATATTCATGAACAAAAGATTCTAATGCATCTACTGCTGCAGAGTTTCTGAGTTGGTTCGTAGAGTGGCAGCGTTTAGTTCAAACGAAGACCCACCCACAGCAGCAACAACTGCATTTTATATAGTGGGGTTTTTTTAGCTGGTGTATAAAATCTTCATTTGCAGGCCAAATACCCCTTTGTATGTGTTTCACTCCAAATCTCTACCTCTTTCCCCACCCAGTTTAACCTACCTGTGATTTCACTTTCATTTTAGAAATCCAAAATTCCATTAAAGCTGTGATGCTTTGAATGATTTTGCTATTTGAGACGGCAATTTAATTCCTGGATGAATTTTAAGAGCTACTTTTAGAGACAAATATTCAGGAGTCGGATAATGCCTGAAGCTTCATTTTGAATTCTTGCAAAGTTTTACAGACAAGATAGAAAATCAAAATGAAGCCAAAATGAATGAAGAAAACCTATTTAATTAAATTAATATGCTGCAGTGCAACTAATGTTTTTTCACTTCAGGATACAATTGAAGACGCAGAGTGTATTTCATAAATTATTATTGTCTTTTCTAATACTGAATATTCCTTTCTGTGGAAAAATGACTTGTGGGATGAATTTTGTGCTGTTGATATGAACAGAAATTGTGGTATTAATTTTTAGCACATAAAAAAGAGCTGCATATGATAAGGTACAAGTAAAAGTAATAGAAGCCGTTAGATTTTCTTCTTCCTGTTTTTGCCTTTCTCTCACTACTTCGTGTAAGTAGATTATAAAACATTTTCTTTCTGTCTTTGGTAGAATCAATTTTACAATAGAATGTAAAACCACCATGAAAGAGGCAGATTAGCCTTTGATTTGCCTGATGCGGAATTTTTATATACTCTTCGAGAAAATAATGCATATATTCACGCTGCGGATAAGGAATGTGATGGAGGAAAGGATGTTCTTGTGACCTGTTAAATGCAGCCTGGGGTAACACTGAGGTTTTAAGGTTGTTGGTAGGGGTGGGGGGAGGGATGGAAGAAAACAAAGATTTGTTTCAGGGAAAAATCAGCCTTTTGCACATCTGCTGAAATACATCCTGCTTTCCATGGAATACATTTCCTAATCCTTTGTGCCACTGTGGGATGGATTATTTAATGCCTTTTTCACCTGGAGAATAGTCATGTTTTGTTACAGCCGAAGTCAGTCTTCTTTCATAATAATGTATGGTTTTGATAAAAGATTTTTCACTGATATTGATGAAGAAATTAACATCTCCCAAATCGCCTATAGGACAAAAGTCTAAGATGTTTTCATTTCTTTTCCTGCAATGATCTTCTGATACATGCCTAATCTTTGTCCACATTGATATTTTAACTGTATAGTATTTGTAGTGGTTTTATATTCGCGTATCTCATATTTTTCAACAAAAATTTATTGCATTTTATGGAAAGTAACATATATTCTTCAGTAACTGTAAACTGCCCTGTTTAATATATTGTATATTAATTAAAAGGCAAAATAGCAGATTAATTCTTTCCCTCTGTGTACCAGATATGCTAGGATAAGGGCGGGTATCTTCTAATTTACATCTTAGCAGGGTTCTTTCCCTTATGCAAAAAGTAAATGAAGAACAGGATCTTGCCAGTCTAGATCCTGCCTACTTTCCAGGAATGTCTAATCATGCAACTAATTAATCTGCTGCGCACCTCCTTAACTTGCATTAAACTAAGAACCTAAATCATATGAGCTGTATTCCACCTCAAATCTTTCTGATCAACAGTAAGAAACACACAGTAATGCAGTATTGTTATGAATACCAGAATAAGTGCTTGTGAAAATAGTTAGTTTCATCACTTCAGCTTTTTCTTTTTAAGAAGTCTTCTACATAAATATTCTCTACAGCTGTAAATACTGCAGCTGTATTGCTTGTATTTTGTAAAATGATGTTTTGCCCATTTGTGTGTGTTTATTAAGTTGTGACGTAGGAAATCGTGCCAGTTTCACGTGCCAGTTTTAGTGTATGTGTTGTATGTGGGATGCTTCAAAGAATGCTTAAACAGCTTAACAGAAAGGTTGGTTAATTGTTTGTCACCGCATACAAGAAGGAGGAATTCCTTTTATTTCTGTTATGAAGATGTAAAATCCTGTAAGGAATGGCCAGCTCTGTTTAAACATACCAGAAAGAATAAGAAAAAATTGATTTGGGGAGGTTTGGGGAATGGAAATATCGTTAACTTTTTAAAGTACAAATTGCATCCGTTTACACCTGCAGGATGTTAGTCTGGAATTGGAGTATTTTTTTCTGGGCTTTTCCCTCTTTTTAAGTTGTATCCAAAGTATTAAAATAAGCATTGTGTTTTGCATAAGAGGACTAGATACGAATTAGTCCTGTCAGAGCCAGATGTATTAAAACTAAGAGGGGAAGGCTGTGATCCCCTCTACATGGGGCAGCTCGCCCCCACTGGAAACCAGAGTTCCTTTCCCAGTCCTCAGACGGAAACTAGCTTTTGTTGCTGTGAGCATCGCAAAGGAGTTTTTCTGGCAAACGCTCCTGAATGGGAGGCACTGACACATCCTGCGCCCTTCAGGAATTTTAATGAAGTTAACCACATCAGAATACAAAAGTAAGCTGCTGTTTTAAAAGACCATCTACTCGCTAGCCAAGTCTCTGCATGGAACGGAAGCTTGTCGTGTACGCGGTAGGGGGACAGGAATATCTATGACCAAAAAAATCAATCCATATCAGAGATGCATCCCAGACTGCACCAAGAAAAAAATCCTTCACATTTTTACTGAAAGCCATCACTCATTTATTACTTTTCTGTTCAAAGCTAGAAATATTTTCAAGCTCGTCTGACTTCTGCTTACAAAGTCTAAAAGATATTTCCTAACCTGTAACCACAAGTTCTTTTTCTGCTAGTGGTTAAGTTCATGTTCTGTCCCTTGTTTTAGAGAGCTTTTTACAAGGCTGTAATGGAAGTATGGACGTCTAAGATAGTGAGGGTCGCTGGTTTTATCTCCTGCATGAAACTCCCAGGAATAAAGAGAATTTCAAGTGGGAAAACACAGGAGGAGATGAGATTCCCTCTTTCTTTCCCTGTCTCCGCAGTAAAGATAACTCCTGGTATTTTGGTCTTTAGTTTATTGTAACAGACTTGAACAACGAGGAGCTGATGTGTGGGCTTAAAACACATGGGTGAAAAGATGGCAGTGTTGGACGCCGTGAATACTCTGAAATATGAATGATTGAGTAATAGACGTACTGAAATGTTCATTTCAGTTGGCTTTGCTAAGTGTCTTTTACTCGTTAAATTGGATACTATTATAAACACGTTATAATAGAGAAATCAATATATATTCAGTCTAGATGTACTTTGAATAGTTCCTTAAAAGCATCTCATAATAAGTCAGGCAATTTAATGATTTTATTGCCATCAGACATATAAATCTGACATGCTGAAGACTGGCTATCGTTTCTTTTTTTTACATTTATTTGCTTGGCACAAGCAAATTGGCGGTAACCAGCCCTTGTTAAGATACAGAAATGCACAGCTGCGCTACTTGAGACTGCCTTTGAGTTGGTGAAGCTTCTTTTTAAAGACATTTTTTCTTCTCAATTTCATTGCAATGAATGATGAAGATTGCTGGGAGCTAAAATACTGTTAAGCTCGCTTGTAAGAAATCAGTTGAAGTTAAATTTGGTAAGGCTTTTGGTTAGTTATACTTATAGAGCCTGAGAGATTTGTTTGCAAGATATTAGAAGATTAATTCTGAGCTCAGAAGGGAAGTACTGTAATTGTGAAAATAGCTCATATTAGAATGAAATGCTAATGTAAGTGTGAGACATAAATCACTTTAATAACAGAGTACAGCAGCCCTCTCCATAATTCACACACTTTTTTTAATGGGTTATTACAAGCTCCTTTCTTCCCATAGCTGTGATGGTGTCTTGTAGAGGCAATGCATGTTGTATCTGGGTCAGCTGGGTGATCCTCAACAAATTCAGCTCCTGTCTTTTACTGAGGGATGATAAAAGTATCAAACTGTGATGTATGCCAGTGCATCGTTACTCCCCAGGGGTTAATTTTATTAAAATAGATTATTTCACATCAGAATGCAAACCCCACATTCACTTAAGTGGCATGAATGTGGTTCTAGATCCACTTCCAAACATGGTTAAGATTTGGCTAGTACACAATATGAAGTTCCCTTACCATAGTTTGTCTGACCAGCTGAAGTCTAGACAAAACTACCAGCCTTTGACTCATCTTCAGAGTGTCCGCTGTTACGGATTGGTATGCATTTAATAGCTGTTTGGCATAAGTATGACACAGATGTGAAACACCTGGTTTCATTGTGTTGTGGAGTGCATTAAATCATGTAACTGGCTTCTCTGAGCCTCTTTATCTTCTTTATATTACTATACGAAGGATGGTAAAATCACTTAGTTTCCCAACTGAGTGTTTGTATCGGTTTCCCTTATTCAATTGGCTCTTAGAATCCCAGTGTTGTCAGAAAAAAAAATAATGAAGTGTAGCCATGTAAAACTGTTTTGGCATCCATTCATGTATCTCATGGAACTGATACAGAGCGAGTTGTTCAGCTACCACGTATCTCTCACTGAATGTAACATGAGAGTTCAGTTCTATTCCTGTCTGGCTGCCCTTGCTGTGGGGGGTGAAGGGATGTGTAAGAAGCAGGATCAGAAAATTAAGTCAAAGCATTAACAAGTCTTGCTATTTGCTGTTGTCTGTTCATTTCTTTTTTTCTCAAGGGTTTCCTTCATACCATTGCCTCTTCAGAAAAGCACATTCCTGTAGCATCTTTCTGACCTGCAGTATTCATGTTGGTCTTGCATAAAATTTTTGTTTGTTTGTTTGTTTGCTTCGTTGATTTTGGAAGACCTACAGAGTCTTCATCCATAAAGTCCTTTCGAATGCTTCCATTACCTATTGGCGTAAGTGCCTGAGGATACAACACAGTCAAAGAAAAGAAGAGAACAAGATTGTAAACCAGGGACTAAGATCATTGATGATGACTTTATAGAGAATAAAGTAAGAACCATCCCAGGAGAGGATGGCAGTTGCGCTTCTTGTGTAGTGAGAACTTTAAAGAAGAACCTGCCCAAACAGGCAGTGGAAAAGGGCTTTCATGCTCTGATCATGAATCACCAATATGTATAAACAAGTTTAGAAAATACACAATTGACACATGTGTGCCCTGTGTTTTGGAAATTGTGGTTATTTTGGAAATCTAAAGGAAGTCTCAGAAGGAAAATTTCACAGTTTTTCCAGCTATTCTACTCTGACCTCATGGCTGAAACTCAAGGCTACTAGTCTGAATTCATCTGTTGTTTTACAAAGCTGTGATATGCACAGCAGGCAGTATGAAATCTTCACAGTAACGCAGTAATGAATAGCGCTTTTCAGCGCATGTATAGCTAGAAAGAGCACAGATTTCTCTCAAAAAGAGATGCTTAGTCAAAACTCTTGCTGAAAGAAACAAAGTTGGTAGAAGTCTTGCAATAGATTCAAACAGAAAGTATTCAGGAGGGGACAGATCAACTTTTTAGCAAGCAAATCATTTATGTATTTGGAAAATATCCATCACAACATTAAGAGAAATCTCAGTAGGTTTAGAAATTCCAATCAGACAAGCTTGGAAAAGTTACTATAGATCTATTAGATTTATTTGAGCTTCGTCTCTACTTTCAGTACTTGTTTTTCTCATCTTCCTTCTCACTCCAGGCAAACTAGATTTTTCCTACTGACTATCTTCCAGTTTGCCAGGTTCGTAATAAATTCAGTTTTGGATCCTCCCCCTTAAATCTACCTTCCCAACAGTTTCTAACATCAAGAATTCCTCCAGCCCTCAGAAGGATGACTTATCTATGACTCTTCCATCTCTTTATATCTGTCATACTGAAGAATGTATCTTTGTCCAAAAGTTTTTGTCTTCAGGTTTTTTTTCTCACCCTTCCTCTGATTTTACATCCAGACTCAGTCATTTACTGCTTACTTCTTTCTAAAATATAGTTTCAATTCTATTCTAGATATTTGCTAGTCTAACTTTTACTTTATAGGGGCGCCTTCAGAGCAGAGACAAGTTGTTAGTTGTAAAATCGCCTTGAAACGCTTCCATGGAGACAGGGATGGGGAGGAGAAAAGCATAAGTCACTTGGAATAATGATATGGAATTATCATATATATATATATATAATGTATATATATCATGTATATATATCAGATAATGGAATTATCTAAAAGCTCAAAGGAAAACCAGGAAAGTACATCCAGAAGATTTTCTTCAAAGCGTCCTAGAGTGTGCTAATTTAACACAGTTTCTCAGTGTATGGTAAATTTAAAAAACAATTATTGTAGCAAACCAGTGCTTATAAAAATTGATTGTTAAAGTATTCAGATGTAGCAAAATTCTACTACCTTTTGAGTGCATACTTAAAAAACAAGTAAATGAATGAAACTGCTGCAATTCACTGACATGACATTTTCACATCTGCTGGTGGTGTTCCATTCTAGTATCCTTAAATTTTCAATTATTTTAGCCAGTAACCTATTAATTATATATTTAAAAAAATTAATAAGGAGATCACAGTCTTAAGCTTTGTACCACTTGTCTCTCTCTCTTTCTCTCTCTCATGCAATTTTTTTCAGTTTTAATAGAAATCAGATGTTGGATGTTCTGCTGTCCTTTTAAGAACAAAAGTCACAAATAATTATAAAATAAAAAATTTTCTATTAACCACATGCTGTTTCAAAGTTACAAAGACCTGCTTTAATGAGATCAACACTATTGTAAAATAGGTTTATATTGGAAACTTACCCAGGACATATGTACTAAAAATATTTGTGAAGAACTAATTTTATGTGAGAAATATGTGAGTAACAAAGCTCTGTTGTCTACAGAACTTTTCACTCAAAATTTAAACAATACTTGTATTGCAAAATATTTGGTGACAGTTTTTAGTGGAAAAACTTGACAAAAATAGAATACGGTGTGGATTATGGTTATGTTTGCCTCAGAGCTTCCTTTTGCAGAATTTTGAGTATTTTTCTATGAAGAACCAAGAAGGATGAAAACATAAAGGATTTTACATCACTTTATTGTTTCTCTTTACAGAATAATATTTTATTTTGATTCATGAGGCTGACACTACAGTTTTGGTCTTATGATTTTATTTTAAACTAAGTTCAGCTATTTTTGCTGACCCGTGTTTTTGATAGTTTTGAAATCTACCAGTTATGCAAAAAAGAGCTGTTTATTTTGGAGGAAATCTTGTAAACCAAAATATATATAACCCTAAGGGTGACATGCGGTTGTGGTTAAGTGTCTTTCTTCCTATACAAACGTTAAGTTAATGTAATTTATCAGATTAGATCTCGATTTTACACTAATGACATGGTTCACAGAGGATGTATTATACCTCTTTGAATTAATATAAATTCTATAAAGAGAAAGAAAATTATGTTTTGAATAGCTGCCAAGACACTGTTGTTAGAGCACATGTTTTCAGTTTGAAAACATGCACGGAATTCATGTCAGCGTAAAGTTGAGTCTGCAAGACAGTGAATTCAAGGATTAAACTGCTCCACAGTCTCAGTGAATACCCTGATAATGCCAGTGAACTTCTGAGGAGGCAGTAAATTGTAGTTATTGGGCCACATAAATTCATCAGAGAATTAAATGTATTATGTTAGATGAGAAAGATGTTAATTTGTAGAGGTTAAAGGCATCAATTTTACATCTCTGTCATTAAGTTTCATAAAAAAAAATAAACTGGCATTGAATTGTAGAAGATTAGTGACTGAAGGGCAGTTTACACACGAATCGATTCACTCCACGACTCAGAGTCGGTAATGGGAAGTATTTTTACCTTCAGTCACTCACTTAAATCCAGCCCCAGCCTGAAGTGACTCAGCCCTGACCATCTGACAGCTGCTGGGTGTTCAGCTGCGCGCTGAATCCATGGGGAGAGTACAGTCAGTAGGCAAGTGTAGAAAACTCACCGCTGTAGACTCTTGCGGTCATGGCAGGGAAGTTCAGGATTACATGAGCGTGACATTTGAACGAGCCATTTACTGACAAACCGTGGCATGTCCTTCCTTTAGTCCCTGTTCATGAAGGAAAGATCAATCAGCCCATCAATAAAGAATGGGGAGCTGTAGTTGGGTGTGCTTGAAATTTGTGAATGGATGTATGTACAGCTAGGTGTTGCCAATACTACAAGAAGCATTTGAACTGCAGGTGATCCTGTCTACAGGGGGATTTTGAATTATGTTGGCAATTTTATTTAGGGCTACAAAGATGGTTAAGGGACTGGAACGGCTCTCTTATGAGGAAAGGCTGAGAGACCTGGGTCTGTTTAGCCTGGAGAAGAGAAGACTGAGAGGGGACCTCATCAATGCTTATCAATATCTAAAGGGCGGGTGTCAAGAGGATGGGGCCGGACTCTTGCCAGGGTGCCCGGCAACAGGACAAGGGGCAACAGACGCAAGCTGGAACACAGGAAATTCCATCTCAACATGAGGAAAAACTTCTTTACTTTGAGGGTAACAGAGCACTGGAACAGGCTGCCCAGAGAGGTTGTGGAGTCTCCTTCTCTGGAGACATTCAAAACCCTCCTGGATGCGTTCCTGTCCAGCCTGCTCTGGGTGAACCTGCTTTGGTGGGGAGGGGGGGGCAGGGTTGGACTAGATGATCTCCAGAGGTCCCTTCCAACCCCTACCATTCTGTGATTGATTCTGTGATTATCAGTAGGCACTTTTCTAGTGTGGGTAAGATTTGAAAGCACTGGGTGGTTCAGATGTGGCCATAGACTTAGGTCTGGTGTGGGTCTAATGTGTCACTCAGGAGCCCTGTTTTACTCTCCTTTATCCTGTTGTCTTCAGAAGGTGGGATGTTCCATTTTTTTAATTAGTTCTGTTTCTAGAGCTCTTCAGCAGACCTATTATGTTATTGTTAGGTTGTTAGAGTGGTTTTCCTTGCTATGTGAGAGATTTCATAGAATCATAGAATTTATAGATTTACAGTTCTATTTTTTATTTTACAGATAACCATTCAGAGGGACAGTGGTTTGGATGTTAGTTCCCCCAAACATGGAAAAGTGGATCCAGACAACATGCCGCATGTTGGTGGAAATACTTGGGCTGGTGGAACAGGTTTTCCATTCTTTTTTTTTTTTTAATGCATCATTGAAGGATGTCTAAGTGAAATGCTGTGCCAGGCAAAAATGGATTTATACAAGGCCTCCCTCTACTTAGAGCTATTTTACTCAATACAGGGTTGCTTTATTGCCAGCGAAAAGAAGTATTTGTGGTGTCAAACTGTATATAGCAGATCTCTACTTCAGTTACGTTTTGTTGTTTCTTTTCATTCACCATACAGAGAACCTGAAGCTTGCAGCCATAGAAACCAGGTCATTTGCCATTCTCTTAGATGTCTCCGAAGCTGCAGAAATTTATGTAGTGTAGGCAAGAGTCACACAGAATAGGCAGAGTGCCTCCTAATTCTAAAAGATCACTAGGTAAAATGGTTTGGGAACAATGTAAACCAGCAAATTCAAGGGAGAAGACAGAGTCTGAATGAATGGCTTTAAGAACTAGGAGCTCTGAGGAGGTGTACAAGACTTACGTGATCTACAGTCCCCCTTGTTCAAGGTGGAAACCTTTATGAAGCTGGTCTCAGGGGACTATAAACACAAGTATTCCATTGGAGTTCTTCTTCACCGTGATAGCTGTTTGATTTTGAAAATCTTTGGCAATGAATATTTCTCCTGGGGATTGTTGGCAAAATTTTTGGAACGTCTGTATATACGACAAAGGAAGCTTTAAAGAAAATGTGTTCTTATTTATTATCGAATGCATATTTTTAATTTTTTTTAATAATTTTAATAATTTTAATTTTAATATTTTTTATCTCCTCATGTTAGGTGGGAGAGACACTGCTGGGTTAGGTGGCAAAGGCGGGCCATATCGACTGGATGCTGGCCACAGGGTTTACCAAATATCTCAAGCTGAAAAGGATGCTGTTCCTGAGGAGGTTAAGAGGGCTGCTCGAGAGATGGGTGAAAAGGCCTTTAAACAGAGGTGACGTGAAAGTCTTTATTTTCCCTTCCCTTTCCCAGAAGAATTTGAAAAAGATGGCTAAAAAGAATTGTCTTTTCTTAACTGCCTTTATCAACTACCTTACCCTGATCATTATCATTTATCAGAGCTTACCAGCACGTGTTTAACTGTTCTGGACAAGATGTATAGGATGGTTTATTGAATTAAGCCACACTTTTAAGATGATTGTGTGATTTGGTAGAGTAAAACATAGCTAGGTGGGTAAGGAGACTGATGTGAATATTTATCTTTTTTAAAAAAGGGATTTACCATATGAAAGTTAGTTTGAATTATGATGAATCCAGATTGTATGATGTTAAGAATACATCACCTGACTTTCAAAATGGACCGTTGTGAGCAAATTGCTTCTGGTTTTGAGACCCATAGCCAAATGGTGGGATGATTTGAACTGTTGGAGCTCAGCAGAGACTTTTAGACAAGCCACAGATCTCCCCAGCATTAGTGTAATGTGTGGTTACTGATCAACTATTTCCCAGCCTATGCACAGAGATTCAGATTTCTTCCACCCACTGAACTCTCAAGTCAAACTCTGGGACTTTGCATGAAAAAATCAAAGTGTATCGACAGTCATTCCACATGAGTTTTACTTTTCAGCCCACAACATATTGCAATGTGAGTATCTGCCTGAAAGTAGAGAGTACTAGACAGAGATTACAACATCAGAGCAAAGAAAATTAGAAGCAACTTAATCAGCTCACATTTGGTTGCTATTAACAAAGTGTTGCCCAACAGGGGGCAAATCTGGGGGCTGTGAGGAGCAGGTGAGATTGCCATTTGCTTCAACTGATGTGTAAATAATTAGACTGTTAAGCACAGCGCACACACTGTACAGGAATTTATTTAAAAACAGCATTTTATCTATTGCATTCAGGTCAAGTTTCTTTTTTAATCATATTTTTACTAGGAAATTACCTGGAGCATTTAGCATTGCCATGAGAGCATTAGTAATTAATCAAGACAGGGAAAATGTATAGATTATGTCAGTGCTTCGGAGCAAAAGACCCTGAAAGGCAAAATACCTTTCAATAGTGATTTAATTTACACTAACAACATACAGAATTATAAATTAAAAATAGTCACTTAAGGCTTTGTTTTCAGGGGAAAGGCAGAGCTTGTTTTGTCTTTTTTTCCTGGTGATTTAGAGGGGGGAGGTAGGTGGGGAGGACTACTTCTAACCCTTTCCACATCTCCATTCTTCAAAATTGCTTATCGCTTGCTTCATAATAGGAACAATTGGTATGTTTGGTTGTATGGTTTTGCATACTGTGCATCTCTTTGTGTCTATGCACACAGACACACATGGCATGCTTTGATGAGTTTCTACCTGCCTGTGTGGTGATTTACAAAATTTGTGCTCTGGGAAATTCCTGGATACTGCTACATGTTGTGGGAACAATGCAGCTGTGTCCTGTAAAATCTGAGTATCAGTACACGAGATAACAATTCATTCAGCAGCGAGCTGGCATGTGCCAGCTGTAAATGTAGCCTATTCTGAAGCCACATTTGACATGGATTATTATTCTTTACCTCTTGCATAGTTGTGGGAACTAACAGGTAAGAGTAAGGAGGTTGGAGTCCTCAGGCTGAAGAAAAAAAAAATACTGGGGACTGGAAATATCACTGCTTTCTTTATACATGGTTATCTGGAAGGGAGAATTTTAATATGAAAGCTATTGATTGTTTTCCTGGCTGGATAGTACTGCTTGTGGAAAACATTTTAAATCACCCTATTTCAGTAGAATGAAGTTAGCAACTGCTCTTGAATAGATGCAGTATTTTTCATGGTGTTTTTCTGAACCGTCTTTTCACTGTGGTTTGATGTAGAGTCATGAAACTGCACATGAGTGGTTTTTATTTGAAACAAAATGTTTTCATCATCGATGTTAAGATACTGAACTCCATTGGCAGGATTAATGAAATAAAGTGTATAGCACTGAAAGTTACCTTTTCCTCCCTCTAATGAATACTAGTTGGCTGTAATGACTATGTCTATGCTAAATTCAAAATAGAAAAAGACATAGTTATACTAAAGACAACAAAGATTTGATGTTTGGTTTTAGTATTATCATTAAAGGGCTAGTCTAAACAGCAATTCTCATGTATACTGTATGTTCCAGGCAAGTAACTTGTGATGTTACTAAAAAACTTGTCATTAAAAATACAACTAGTCTATATATACTTTATTATTCATTTATAGTTCATTTAAAAATGGGTATTTTCAAAGCAGTGTAAGTGAGGTTATGCTGTAACGAAGTACTTGTTTGAAATGAGCTGTGCATAGATAGGCCAATATGTTTTAGCTCAGGACTGAACCCAGCAACGTGCTGGATACGTGGGCAGATGCACAATTGCTGCCTCACCACATGATTCTGGGTCATGGAAAATATTGAATGGTGCACGATCCCAGCATTTCCACCTCTCCCCTGACTCCTCCTTCAACATTAGACCTCTGTAATTACATTCCAATTGTGAGTTTCCAGTTTAAGAGTATCTCCTTAGCTACAATGTTGAGAAAAATGATACAAAACTTTTAAGTAGCCACATCTTAGCTTATAGAAAAAGCATGTATCTGGTTTTTTAAGGTGCAGATGTTGCACTCTCTTCGACCTCTGGACAGAATACTGTTCAGTGACATGACTCATTTTTTTGTGAGGGAGCACATTTTTGTTAATGTTTATTTAGAACTTCTTTGTTTCAGGGTTTCATCATTTTATGAAGCACAAAGATAGGTATTTGAGACAGAGTTACTAGTTGTAGGTCTTCAAGGACGGATTTTATAGTGTGTCTTTACTTAACCTTTGTGTTAAAGCATGGATCATGATATGTTTAAAATACTCCGACGGTGAAGTAATGAATAGACACTTATGATCCTTTTATGTGCAGATAGCAACACCTGAGCCAATAAAACCTTTAGAATTTCATCACAGTTTTCAGAACATCTGATTTACATCCCAAACATTAAAGCAGATTAGAAAAGAGACAAAGGATTAGTAACTTTAATATGTTTTAATGTAATGCAATCCCTGTGGACATTGGTCATCACCTGCCTTTTCAAAAATTCACAAAAGCGGCTGCCATTTCTTTGATTTGTCTCTTGTGTCTGGTTATTACAGTCTGAATTTGTCTGTTTTCAAGTAAGCTTCTAATTTACATATGTAAATAGATGATATGCATGTTTCCTAAACTATTCTTGGCTCCCTGTTCTTTGCTTTAGATTGAAAGAGATTCAGATGAGTGAATATGACGCATCAACTTACGAAAGGTTCTCTGGAGCAGTCCGACGTCAAGTTCAGTCACTCCGCATCATCTTAGACAATCTGCAGGTAATCTTAGATTCACTGATAAAGGAACGTGGTGAGCTCATTACCTGAGTCCCCAAATGATGATCAGAGGGCTGGAGCACCTCTCTGGTGAGGACAGGCTGAGGGAGCTGGGGTTGGTCAGCCTGGAGAAGAGAAGGCTCTGGGGAGACCTTATGGCGGCCTTCCCTAAAAGGGGCCTACAGGAAGGATGGGGAGGGAGTCTTTATCAGGGAGTGTAATGATAGGACAAGGGATAACGGTTTCAAACTGAAGGAGGGTAGATTTTGATATTAGGAAGAAATTCTTTACTGTGAGTGTGGTGAGGCACTGGAACAGGTTGCCCAGGGAGGTTGTGGGTGCCCCATCCCTGGAAGCGTTCAAGGCCAGGCTGGATGGGGCTTTGAGCAGCCTGGTCTAGTGGGAGGTGTCCCTGCCCATGGCAGGGGGGTTGGAACTAGGGGATCTTTAAGGTCCCTTCCACCCCAAACCATTCTGTGATTCTAAATACTATCCTGCTAATATCCTGTTAGCATCTCATGATCATACCTTTGAGAGCTAAAAGCAGATTCAGGCTATATCATAGTTAGGAAAAACAGTTTCATATTAGCATTTCAAAGGCAACTTTTAAGTGGATCCTGGTGCTCATCTCTGCAAGTTACAATATTCCCATGCCACAGCTTACAGAGATTACTTATTCAGGACCGCAATTTTATGAAAGAAAATACTATACGTTATTAAAAGAATATATAACGGTGTGTAGATCACAGCCTTTGTCTTTACCTCCTTTCCAAAAGACTTTTTTTTAGCTTAGAAGCGCAAATGCTATAGATGTTAAAAGAACCACTCGTGCCAGGTCATAGCTTACTGCATATGCAGCTCAAAACATGACTTTTTCTCAGGTTTGTTTTTAACTCTTGCTAATAAAAATAGGCGTAGCCCAAATCTAAGTGGAAGCTGACCAAAACCACCAGTTTGCCTTTCTTCTAGTAATTGGTCCTGTGGTTCCAGATTTTATTAATATTAGTCTTTGTATACGGGGTAAATAAAATAAAAAGTGTGTTGTTTCTAGGAGGAATCTGCTAATCTTCAGTGAAAATTAAAGGAAAATAATTTTACTCCTTATAAGACGTCTCTGATTAAAAATATTTCTGTGGAAGGCTACCAACCACTGGTATACGCATACCTTAGTCTATTAGTTAGTCACTGTGCCGTGTCTAATCTGTCTCCTTACTTCAGCAATAAACCTGAAATATAGAATGAAATTACTTTGTACGATCGACAGACTCCTCCTGGGTCAAAAAATCCAATCCCCTGGTATTGCAAGTAAGAAAACTAACATTTTTCTTTGCCTTACTTATATCTATAAGCCATTGTGACTGCAACACTACTATAATCACATATCTATACAGAGATCCATTAGCAGGTTTTATTATGAATGTATCAATTCAGAGAGCTCCTCATATAATGAACATTTAAGATGGTCGTGATGAGGTGATTCATGCACCTAATATGTGTTTCAGTTCAGGACGTAGGCTTTTGTCTTGTAAAGACAGGTTTCAATTGAAAAATTTTAGATATAAATCGCAGTTTTGCCTACGTCATTTATATCTAGGTGCTTTTTTTACCGTGTTTCTAGTAGACATGCCATTGGAAGCACATTCTAGGGGGGGAGCGAGTAAGTGAATCTTCAGTTTAAAGTCTTTTTTTAGAGTGCCTTATCTGTTCCTTGGAGCCAAAATTCTTACATTCGGAGATAATGTTAAACATAATCAAAATATAATATATTTTAATATAAGGAGACATATCCTGTTGCTTTGGTAAAAAGGTCATTTTAATATCAAGGCAAAGTCTTTTAAGCCTCAGTGTTTTATGAGACTTTGCTAACTTCCTGGCAAAATCAATAACAGCTAACCACAGAGCTAGTAAGTGTACTTTAAGATGAAAAAACAAACTTACTATATTTGGAAAAGCTAGCTCATAGTACAAGAGCAATATTGAAAGCAAGTTTTTCGCTTTATAAATTTTCATACAGATTTTTGTAGTTTTTTATTAGAAGATGCACTAGTAAAGTGAAGATAAATGATGACAGGAGTTAATTAGTTGCAAAATGCTTGCTGTTAATTGGGAAGCTCTTTCATGTTTCATGTTATCTTTTTGAGAAGAAAAACCAAACAACTATTTGAATTCTTCAGCATGGTGAGTCATTAAACCCTGATTGAAGGACTGTGCCTCCATCACTCCTTTTTTCTGGATAGTCCTATATACATCATGGGTTCTTCGCTAAAACTGTTTTCTTTCTGTTATCAGCCAGACATTCCTCATTTCTCAAATAACAAGTCAATGGCACAGTCAGTTGCAGTAAACTTTGCAGCTCAGATGTCTGTGTGGTTTTAACTTTGTGAAAGTCCCAAATTACCTTCTCAGTAGAGAACACTTTTGGCTTTTTAAAAATGTCTGAGTTCTCTTTGTTTCAAACTCAGTGTGTTCACGTAATGGAAATATATTGTCCATGTTTATTTAACTTGGATTTTCTTTTCAACATATACCTTTTTATTGTTAGGTTTGGGGGGGTTTTAAAAATATCTTCCTTTGATTATATTTTACATCCTAAGAACGGAGAGGCTGGATTCAGGTCCCGTTGTTGATGGCTCACAAAAATTAGTAGCAGCAGAAAGAGATGTTTGGAATAGGCTGATCCTTAAAGTGATGCATAAATACGGTCTGAGAATGTAATTTCATTGTTCATTTTACTTCCCATAACTCACTGATCTCTGCCAGACCTTTGAACAACATTAACAAAAGATTACGAGTTGTCGTTTATCTAATGTAGATGTAGCAAAGCCAGAAGTCCAGGAAATCCGGTCAGTGATGAGCTTTCTTCTCTCTCCTAATACTGGCTAAACCCTGAATAAAGCTTGTCTGTCTGAACTCCAGATTCAAAAGCTTATGGTCAGTTAGTCACTCAGAAAAACCTTCTTAGATTTTAGATGATTTGCCTTCCAGAAAGTGCTTCTCATTGTATTGATTATTACAGAGGGAATATGGGGCAACTGTCCCTGTAGCTTCTGAGCATCATTTAGGCACCTACATTTAAATTGGGCAAACCTGAGCCTGCGTCACCGAGCTTAGTGGGGCTCTGTCTGATTTAGACCACGTGGGAACTGTCTGATCATAGCAGCAAAAATAAAATAGTGGCAGTGCTATAATGAACACGGCTTAGAGAGCTGACGATGTGAAAAACCCTGTGCCCTGTCGATAGTAGTTTTCTGATCTCAGCAGGTAAGGGAACATTTGCATAGTGTTTTCCCAGAAACAAATGCAGACCACAACCATCCTATACCATTACGAGTTAGACGTTTAGATGTGATCACTTCACATACATGACATTTTCTGTCATATTTACAGGCATCACAGTTATATTTTGCAGGGTTTTTTGTAAATACGCATTTGATATCTTTCAGTGAAAAGAGTTACCGCAGTGGTGTATTGTGATCAGCCGTTGCCATGCTGATAAAATACGGTATCTAGCACATTTTTCTAATTTCAAAAGCAACGCGATGAACATATATACAATATTTTTTCATCAATATGGTTGCAGTGTATTGCAACAGTAATGGGTTGTATGCCCTTTCTAGTAAAATATCAAAGCAAGGTAGATATGTAATAGTTCTGTTTTTCTCTTAAAATTCTAAAGGCTTTTAAACTTACGTTGCTTTTAAGCTTATGAAAATTATATATTGAAAACACTTCAAAGCTTTTGGTGTGCACTGTATAACACCTGTGCTTAAGGGGATTTTTTTTCAGCTTTTATAAAAGGAAATAAATTCTTAGGAATTCTGCAGGGAAGAGGCAGATACTAAGTAGTCTAAATAATTTTAGCATTATTTTGGAAAGAGGTGAGGTCAGATTTTGTCAGTATTCTTTCCTATTTTAGGAGAAAATGTCAACTCTGTCTTCCTCCAATAGGATTTCAGCTGAAATACTGGCTTTTGTTGCATAAACTTCAAAAGTTTTTAACTATTATAGTTAAAAGTTAACTTTTAACTATGTCCATAGTTAAAAGCAGTTTTCTTCTCACACTGCTGTTCCTGGAACAGCAAATAGCCACAAAGCTATTGTCAATGAAAACAGTAGTGAAATTAGTTGAGAATTTGCTCAATGAAGCCAAAACTTCACTATCTTTGTCCCTCCTGCCTACCGAAAGGAAGCAAATGACAAAAATTTGACAAAACAGCAGCCCTAAGGAAGTATTAAGGATCTACCGCTGTTCCAGTATTTATAATGCTAGAATGACGAGGAACAAAGTCATCTCATCTGCATCGTCCCGGAAGGTGCATGATTCACTTTAGACAGGCTCTGTTTACCCAACACCACGTTGTCTCCAGACCGTTTTTTTTAATGGTTAGTGGGAGAGTTGTTGAAATTTGCCACGGGTTATCCTACTGTGGTTTTCACAGCAGGAAAACTCCTACAGTGTGACATTTTGGTGGAACACGTGGAGGTCACCTGGAATTTGCAGGTATCTTTTTGTGGTATTACACAACTCTTCGGGCATCAAAGGAATCGATGATCCTATGGAAGAAGGGACTGCAAATTTCGTCCCAAGAATATTTAATGATATTGGAAGCTACTAGTTGGTGGTACAAACAAATTCATGGCTGCCCCACTGCCCAAGTGGGTTAAAGCTTAAGTTGACTGTAGCACCATTAAATGTATCAGAGGGCACAACTGACTGAATTCACGACCTAATAAATCCTTTCCACTTTCCCCTTCTGTGATTTACTAAAAGACTGAGGTTTCTGTGTATTGGCATTATTTTTGCCACCCATTAGGAAGCATCTGTAAAGCTTTTAACACAACCTAACTAAACTAAATTGTAACAAACATGTTTGTTGCAACTATGTTAATTCTACACTTTAAAATTAATTAATCCAAACTTTTTTCCTTGTGGCTTTGTATTCTTTCTGCTCACTTATTTTCATAATTTTTCATTTTTCATAAATAGTCTATTAGTCTTGAGTAACTATAGGCAATAGACAGTAGTCCAGAACTCCTTCTTCCATACACAACAGAAAGAAAAACTCATAAGTTTTGACCAAAGCAAAATCAAAGATTCTCTGAGGCTTAATAAGCCATCATCTGAGAGCGCAGAGTGCACAAAATTATAAAGATTCATCATCTCAAATCCCAGGCCTTCAGTTCACTGGGGATTTGTAATGGAACGCTTCCTGCTCATCAGAGAGCAACTGATTTTCATTCCTGAAAACCAATGTTTAAGGCAATTTGTGTCCTGCTGGATATTTTATTTTCCTCCAGCTGCTCTGACCAGCAATTTGCTGAGAGTGCAAAAGCACTATATATATATAAATTTAAAATCTTCTTTCCTTGCTGGGCTTGCTACTAGGATGAGCAACTTCAACCTGAAGATTTAAACAGAGATGAAACAGACCACGAAACCCATATATGTAGACTTTGCTGTCTTTAGATGGATCTTACGTATTATGAACCATGATGAAGCTATCCTTTGCAACTATTCTTAAATATGTAGTTTATAATCTTAAGACATTTGAATCTTCAATCGTTAGTGCTTGCTTCTATCTACAGGAGTTCCATGAATATTTGAGTTCCTGGATTGTAATGCATGTTCGTCAAGTCAGGCTGTAGGTAACCAGTGTTCTTTTAAAGAAAAGAAACATTCAGTGGACTGGCTCTTGAGTATCATATTTTTCAAGGTTCTTATTTTAAAATATAAATATAGTTTCTTATGGATATTACTTTAGAAGAAACTACTTACCATTGCTACTTAGTTTTACCTTTAAGTCACCCAATTATTTTTTTCTTGCGCTGCTTGGATAGAGAACAGATAACAAATGGTCAGTCGTGCCTGGCCCTTTGGTTGTATGTATTTCTGATTAAGCTACACAGATTTCCAGCACATTTGCAAGAAAAAAGGTTAACATTTCTGCAGTCCACAGTTAAATTCCCATATATGAAACGACTTAAAGAAGACAAAATTACAGAGGGAACGTGTTCTTTGTCAATGTTAATTTTTCTTTCAGAGAAAAGAACAGGACAGCTATGAAAATGGGTTCAGATTTCTTTGATTTATGCCAAAACTATCACATCATTACAAAGAAAATTCATTCGTGTGTCATGTTCCGTATGTCATAAATTGCTTAGAATCACATCACTGAGTGAATTAAGGTTTCTTTTCTGTTGTAGGCCAAGGGTAAAGAGAGACAATGGCTGAGACACCAAGCTGTTGGAGAGCTAGATGATGCCAAAATCATTGATGGGCTGACAGGAGAAAAAGCCATATATAAACGACGGGGAGAACTTGAACCACAAGTGAGTATCCGACAAGTAGCAGGGAAAGGTAGGGAAGCGCTTAACCAATTTGCTCTTTTTGTAGTGGCTGCACAAATATAAGTACAAATATTCAGTGAGTTATAGGGATGAGAAACTCAGAAGAATCTTGGGAAGATTGGGAAGAATCTTAGGAAATCCCCAAGACAGAGGCAACCACAAGATGGAAGATTTGCTTTGCTTCTTACAGTCATATACATGTATTTGCTATTTGTCACTCTCAGAGAGAGGATGCTGATCTAGGCAGTCCTTTCTTTTGATCCAATGCAACAGTTTTTATGTTCTTATTTTATATTTTATTGAGCTGAAGGCAATTAGCACAAAACATTTTGTTTGTTTGTCTAAGAAAAAGGAAAATATTTTCACACTAACTTAATTTAATTTAATTTTCGATAATAAATACCCTGGGAAATTAAAAAAAGTGTTTTACAAATGTCTTCTCATTATTCTGTGATATGCGAAGAATTTCAGCTTCCACAGATACTTGGATTTACAAAAATAAAAATTATAATGGGGAAAAAAGCCATTAAGATGCAGTAAAGTTGTCCATCCTGTTTCAATTCAGCCTTTCCTTAGGAGACATTATAGTTAGGCCTGTGTGAGTCAGCAACAGAGAAACCGCTTGAATCAGACCAACAGAACCTGGCCAAAACTTGTGGGGCTAGTCCATAATATTTAACAGTAATACTTAATGACATATTGCAGTTTTTAACTACGCTAGGATTTTTTTTTTTTTTCAAATAACTGAGTACAACATCTTTTTGCACATCAACTACCCACATCTGATGAATCCCTGGTATTATTTTTTTATGCTACTTGGTCCTAATGTCTGTTGCTTTGAACAGATTATGGAATTTGGCACTGCCTGTGTGAAAGATAAATAAGGGAAAAATGTTTACATCTCCATTTCTCATTTTTTTTTCATTTTTACATTTTTCAAAATGTATTTACTCAATGTATCAGTTTTAAGGCTTTGTAAAAATAGTTCAATTAGAAAAAAAAAAAGGGAGGGCATCTTTAAGTTTTGCATAAAAACCAAAAGAAATGTAGGATTTAATGGGCCCTCTCTCTCCCTGTTTTTGGGAGGACAGGGATGCCACAGTCTATTAAAAGAATAATTAAAAGAATAAAGCACACAAATGCTTGCAACCCTTTACAGGTAAAAGAAACATTTTCATTATTTGTTTTTAATGTAACTGAGTTTTTTTCGCCAGATCATCTTTAATAGCCTTACACTTGAATCCAGACTCATCTCATTGCACACTAAATAAAACACCTCCCTTGAATGTACTGTGCCAAAAATTGTTAAAACAGATGGGGATTGTTTTCAGGAAAAAATAATGGTTTCAGCATGAGAACGAAGAAGAAACTAGTAGTTAATCAGAACAAGATTTCAAACATTTTTGGAATGTTATTAACCTCATCAGACAAGTTTTTACAGTCTTATATGGGTCCCTGTTCGTACCATAAGCCAAGGCAAAGCATTTCCATTATGAGCCTTGGCAGAAAGAGTGAATGTGAGAGTCTCTTTACTGAAAGAAAATGTTAAGAATCAAAACTGAGACAGAAAAAGTATTTTCCTGACAAGCATGTGTGGAATTTTTTGAGGTATTTTGTTTCCAGTCATTGAAGGTGAGCGGAAAGAACAAATTGAGGTATCTGTCAAGTAACTGGTTTGAAACAGTCAGAAAAAAGGTTAAAATGGTTTTGTTCTTTTTTAAAAAAATAATCGGTGTTTGCTGGATAAAAGTTTCTTGATTCGCGGAGTGCGTTGGGTTGTCTTTCTGAAATGCTTTATCATTACTGATGTTCAGCTTTCCCATTTATATTGTTGGGTTTTTTTCTTCTGTGTTTCCCTGTCAGCCTGGGAGCCCCCAGCAGAAACCTAAACGCTTGCGCCTGGTGGTGGATGTTTCCGGTAGCATGTACCGCTTTAACGGGGTGGATGGACGGCTGGAACGCACCATGGAGGCTGTCTGCATGGTCATGGAAGCTTTTGAGAATTATGAGCACAAATTCAAGGTAATTACAGCTGGGCTAGGAGCTGTGTGGTTATTGCACAGGCTGTGCGCAGCAGTGGAAAAAGTGTTTCAGCAATCAGTCCAGACAAAGAACATTATTCATTCCCACAAGGAAATATAGACATTAATCTATTTCTAGCAACCTGAAAAATAATACTAGTGAATGGGTAAGAAACATTACATGCTTCAGCAGGGGAGAATTCAATCTAAGACTTACAAGACTTTGATTTAGTGAAATTTGCTGCCTTTTTCTGTATTTATCTGTTTGTTTCTTTGAGCAGAAGTGCATAAACTTACAGAACACAAGTAAATACGAGCTTCGAAACATGCAAAGATGCCCTGCCTTTCCATCTGCCCAGAGTACAGACAGGAGTACTTTGTCACGGGAAAAGACCAAATTTCTTTGTCCCTTACTTGTGTTCTCTTCCAGTTACCTGAAAGCAAGAAAATAATTTCTTGTACTGAAAGGTATTAGGTTCCAAATGTTATTTAGTGGGAGCCTGCAAAGGAAATGTAAATAAATTTTATACCGTTTTTTTGTCTCAGTAAGCCTAAAGGTCTAGGGTATGTTTCTTTAACCTTAAAAAAGACAGTAATGACCAGTCCGAAGTTAATTCTTGGCAGAGTCAGTGTTTAATGGAAGAATAAAGATGTCCAATGCTTTCACTGAAGAGCATCTCAAACGTAAGACCTAAAATACATCTGAACAAAATGTAAAATCTCCTAAACAAAATTAATAGAAAACTTAGGCCAGATCAATTCAGCCAGGTCTGCTTCATGTTGTTCCTCCAACAGCATAATCCTACAGGTTTCTGTTCTTCCATAGAATCCCCTGTACAAAACCAGGCCATACGGAGGCACGTAGAATCACAGAATCATAGAATCACTCAGGTTGGAAAAGACCCTTGGGATCATCAAGTCCAACCATGTACTTCTAGAATGTCTTCTAAAGTACAATCATTCAGCCTTCCATGTGTCAGGGAGAAGGCTATAAAAGGAGACAGGCATTATGTTTTAGCCTGTTTTTCTAAGGAAACAAGGTGTGTGCTACCATAATGCTTTCTCCCACTTAAACAGAGCATGTTGCACTATTTCAATCAAATTAGAAACCACGGGTTTGTTCCCAAAGACACTAAATTCCTGCAAATGTCATGAAAATAGGCCAGGTAGAGAGTGATGCTCTGTATTCCTGATGGAGAAAAATGCTGTAACCATAAGCTTAGACCTTGGCCCAGAGAAGCCATGTGGAAACTCGACTGTAATTAATGGGAAGTGAGGGGTTTGTTGGTTCAGCTGCTCATGTATCTCCTGCTCAGTGATAATAGAAAAGTCAATTACATGTATTAACAGGGGCAGTGTAATTATACAACAGGATTTGTGTATATTTGGTAAATCAAGCATACCTGAGCAACACACATATTACTATGGCCGAATGCAGGATCAAGCAGACAGGAAGATGAAACAGAAGTAATGGACACAAGGATAAATATGATATACTGGGGTATAGTCAACATGGCTTTTGTAAAGGGAACTAATGCATTCTGAAGAGTCTCTTTGTATGTGACAAGCAAGGTTGCTTGATAGAGTCTCCTTAGCCAAAACCATTTGACCAAGTCCCTCACCAGAGGCTCGTGAAGAAATTATACTACTTTGGGGATAAAAGGGAGAGCCTTCAGATAAATGAACTACTGCTAAAAATGTAGAAAACAGACTAAGTGGTCATTTTTTTAGAGTGAAGAAGTGAAGGAAGGTCCCTGGTGCAGGGATTTGGACCAGAGCCCCTGTTGTTATGTTGTTCTATATATTCGTAAGTGATCTGTAAAAGGGGATGGATAGTGAGGTGACAAAAGTTGCTAGTTGTATGAATGTTATTTGGGAAAACAAAAAGGGACATCCAGCTGCAAGAAGCTGGAGAATCACGGAATCATAGAATGGTTCGGGTTGGAAGAGACTTTAAAGATCACCTAGTTCCAACCCCCCTGCCATGGGCAGGGACACCTCCCACTAGACCAGGCTGCTCAAAGCCCCATCCAGCCTGGCCTTGAACATTTCCAGGGATGGGGCATCCACAGCTTCTCTGGGCAACCTGTTCCAGTGCCTCACCACCCTCGCAGTAACGAATTTCTTCCAAATATCTAATCTGAATTTCCCCTCTTTCTGTTTAAAACCGTTACCCCTCATCCTGTCATACCACTCCCTGATAAAGAGTCCCTCTCCATCGCTCCTCTAGGCCCCCTTCAGCTACTGGAAGGTCGCTATAAGGTCTTCCCAGAGCCTTCTCTTCTTCAAGCTGAACAATCCCAACTCTCTCAGCCTGTCTTCACAGGAAAGGTGCTCTAGCCCTCTGATCATCTTCGTTGGCCCTCCTGTGGAGAAGGACGTGGCCATAAATGGTGACTGGGAAATAAAATGGCAGATGGTGTCCAGTGCCGCTAAATGGAAAGTGCTGCAGATGGAAGAAAACAATTTTGATTTTGAATACTCAGTAAGGAAGTCTCAGCTATCCGTTAGTGCTTACTCTCAGCTATATATCAGTGCTCAACAAAGGCATTTTGTAATTATGTTGTATGGTTCTTTGAACACTCAGTGCCCACCAGCTGTCAAAAAGGCTAATTGAATGTTAGAAACTATTAGCAAAAGAACAGAGAATAAAGCAGAAAGCATCAGAATGTTGCTGTAAACATCCATAGTACATTCATATCAGGAATAATGTGTGCAACTTTGGTCCCCCGTTTCACAAAAATTCTTGTAGAGCTGAAAAAGAAGAGAGGGTGACAAAAATTACAAAGGGTACGGAAGTGTCCCGGTACAAGTAATAGCTGAGTAGGCAAAAACTGTTCAGTTTGGAGGAGATAAAAATCAAGGAGCTGATAAAATCTTGAGTAAAATGGAAATGATGACATGGGGACAGTTGTTCATTCTGTTCTACTACAGCCATTCTGCTCTTGTTATGACTAATGAATTATTTTACATTTACACAACAGAGGACAGTGGCTTAGAAAGTGATAACTGTGAAAATAGATGTAGTGCAGTGGTAGATGGGCCCCTCACTACAAGAAAGACATTGAGGTGCTGGACCTTGTCTAAAGAAGGGCAATGAAACTGGTGAAGGGTCTGGAGCACAAGTCTTATGAGGAATGGCTGAGGGAGCTGGGGTTGTTTAGCCTGGAGAAAAGGAGTCTGAGGGGAGACCTTATTGGTCTCTACAACTCCCTGAAAGGAGGTTGTAGAGAGGTGGGGGTCGGTCTCTTCTCCCAGGTAACAGGCGATAGGACAAGAGGAAATGGCCTCAACTTGCACCAGGGGAGGTTTAGATTGGATATTAAGAAAAAATTTTTCACTGTAAGGGTTGTCAAGCATTGGAACAGGCTGCCCAGGGAAGTGGTTGAGTCACAGTCCCTGGAGGTATTTAAAAGATGTGTAGATGTGATGCTTACGGACATGGTATAGTGGTGGACTTGGTAGTGTTAGGTTAACGGTTGGACTTGATGGTCTTAAAGGTCTTTTAACCAGCTGTCTTTATTTCCAGTGCAGCTCTATAGCTGAGAACCCAGACGTGACCCTCAGGTGCGTGGTAAAGGAATAACATGTAGAAGCAGACAGACAACCCACTGTGCAGAATTAGTAAGATCATTATGAACTGTTTTCAGTTCTGGGATTTTAAAATCTATGTTTCATTACCTTTCAAATCCCTCTGTGTCTATTACAGATTATTTTATTTTGCTTGGCAATAGTTGCTATTGGCCAGTGTTTTGCTCCACACAGAGATGAAAACCTGTATTTGGTTGAACAAATAGCTCAAAATGCAGTTAGTTGTAATAGTAAATGTGCCTCTCTAACAACCACTAACCATTTATAAAAACACATGAAAACCATGTGCAGTTATTAGATGTGAAAATTGCCACTCTTTGATGATAATAAGACAGGAGTAGTAATGTTATCCTTACAATCTCTGAGCCAAAAGAGCCGTAAGGCCAATTTTATATTTAAAATAATCGCGGTGAGGAAGATGGTAGAAATTTTAGTGACACACCAAGGGAAAAAAGTTGTCATCAGCTTCTATTGTTCAACTTCAGTTGCCTCTAGGGTAGCTCTCTTCCATTTAAGGGCTCCTTCCACTGGATAGAGAACTTGGAGGGTGCAGTAATAGCCCCTTGATTCAAGGCTGGTCAGATCCAGTGTGAACTCTGTCAACTTCAGAGCTGCTTTTGCCCGAGGGAAGAAAAGTATTTTTCTTTCTCCACGTCGCTCTGTGCTGCCTCACTGGGATTTGATTCACTCTAAGCATAATATCTACCAGAGCAGACCAGAGATGACTAGGACAGGAAACAAGATATGGCCTTATGTTTCACTGGCCACTGAAGTCATTCCCGAAATGAGCACAAAGACAGGCATTTATTAACTAGTCATGTTTGAACCATACTCTTAACATGATCCAATAATTATGGCAAAGTATCTCTTTTTAACCTACAGTACACAGTCGTCTCATATGAGAAATGAGACTCTTTCCTTTGATATAAATAAGTAGCATTTCCAAAATCTCCAGCTCGAAAATACATATTATTTTTTTTGTGTATAATCTCGTATGGCAGTAGCTACACCTGCATGAATGCGATCAGTAACCAGAACTCATGCCAGTTCCTCAGTTTCTAATGACTGTAATTAGGTTTTTAGAGAGTAAGAGAGCCAGTGACTGTTTTAAAATATCGATGGCTCCAATCTGTAAAACACTGACACTTTGCAAGATGCTACTAATTTTTCTCAGGACAAAGCTGAAGTTTTGGTATGTCTACAAAAATAGCATATATTTCTCATGTCTAAAAGAGGCACCATTTGAAAAAAGAGAAAAGAACACACAACTGTGTAGCGTTCAATGAGAAATCTGCCATTTATCACTTTTTTCTTTCTCTTCCTTATCCTCTTCTTGCCTTCCAAGAGTGGTTTTATGAAAACAGACGAGTTTTTGGCCTTTGGATATGCCTGCTCTTATCTGTTCCTGTTGTAGCCCCATCTGCAAGGGTCACAACAACATGTGCTGCAAATCTGAGGGGTTTCTTCTACACCATGTGTTGAACCTGGGGGACCATCAGGCTTGTTGAGCAAAGCATTCAAAGGGGATTTACGTAGTAAAGTTCCCTTCTGCTGTCTAAGCGCAGTGCAAACTTTGGAAACTAATTCATGGTTCAAGATCACTTTTCTGCTGATGCTTGGTTTAGTTCTCTGCTAAAGAAGGTTGTGAATGAATCAGATGGGCTTTTCCTTGGTTGTTTTATCCTACCAGCTGAGCTTTCCCCATGTGTTGTACCCCTTGGTATCACTGATGATGTCGATTGGATGATTGGTCTTTACAGCACTGAATAAAGGTAGAGAATACTTTCTCCCTGCCTTCTTACACCGAAGAGCTAAGTATTGGGTATGTGACTGTACCAAGCAGGTAATAAAGTTATCCTTCAAAAAAAAAGTCAGACAAGTGCCAGCAGGTATTTGTCTGCTTTTTCTGCTGGTGCAGGACAACCTGCCTGCTTCCATTTCCCATCAGTGTAGGCAGTGAATCATTCCTTGTCAAGGGGGAAATGAGAGGCTCATCCCACAGTCGGGAAATCCATTTAAATTAACAGCCATGTTTCAAAGCCCTCCTCCAATGTCATCTCATCCACGCTTCCTCTGAAGTGCTTTATTAAAGAAAAGAGTGGGAGTGACTGAGAAAATAGAAGCCACATTCTCAGTCTCATCCTAATAATGGAGGCTAAATACATTCCTACAAATGCCCCTTGGCCCCTTTAAATGTGTGGATGCATCCCTTATATGCGTAAGTTATAATAAGCAAGTTATTTTGCAGCATTGAAGTTCTGACATCTTTTGTACATCTCATTCTAGGTGACAGTTACTTGGAAACGTACAGAAGGGCAGTTTGTTCTTTGTTTTATCTGAGGTAGCATTATGTCTGTCACAAAAACCATATGGTTTTGTATCATCCCTAATTACCATCATTTGCACACATGATGGCGGACTTAGGAGGCATGTCCAGTGAATTATCCAACAGCAATTTTAGGAAGCCTTTCAAATATTGTAAGTGGCTCAATAAATGGCATGTTATGTAACAGGCAGGAAAAGCCTGAATTCTTATTTATAGCTATCTTAAAGGGATATTGCAGATTTTATATGCCCATTTCAGCATTCCCCATTTGTAAAATTTACTATGGAGGCAGCACTGTTAATTCAGGAAAAGAAGAAATGTTCCACATGCTTGGCATAATACTTTCTTTTAACTAATAAACAAAAGGTTTGAAATAAATTCAGGGGAAAAAAAAGAATGTTCAGTGTTGTCCAAAAAAGAAATGAATTTATAAAGATCTAGCCCTCCGGCAGAGGCCTTGTCTAATTCACACTGCCTTTTACATTCAGCATGCGTTCGTCTTTCAGCTTTTTAAATGCCTTCAGAAATTAAACCTTTTGGCATGGCAGCTGCAGAAGACAAAGTCTTCCATTTTACCCATTTTAGGCAGCAGCAACCATCCATTCAGTGCAAAATGTGACAGTGGAATAGGGATTGTTTTAACCTGTAAGGAAGGAAACCAACAAAATGATGCTATTTTGAGAGACGTGTTTACGTATTGTGTACTCACAGCTCTGAATAGAGCAGTTCTTGTCTCAGCGTACCTGAGGCTATTGGAAAACAAGCCGCTGTCTACCACAATGATAAATTAATTCAATTAAGCCTGCACTGTGGCAAACATGTATTTTCCTGAGAGCCTGTGCTTGCAATCTGTTTGGTAAAACAAAACAGAAGTCAGTTCTGAGTAAGATCGTATCACAGCCCTTATCTCACTTGTAACAGCATCCACATGAATTCTCCTAGGGAATTTATGAGAAAAATGCATCGGATCCTTGCTCCTCAGAGGCCCTTTTTCTGTGCTCGTCTTTTGGGTTGCAAAGGAAGGAAACTGGTTCTGACAAAGCATGCGTGTGCCTGCATATGTTGGGGTCCCCAGTTGGCCAGGGCTGTGGAGCTGTCTGCACCTTCTCTTTAAAATGAGTGCTCCAAGATAATATCAAATCACCAAGGGTTCATTTTACTAGAACACGAATCAGGAGGAGGTAATAATTTACTGAAAGAAAAGCTGGGTGAGAGATTTAAGTCCTCCTTCTTTGCCCTTGCAGTGGGCTGCTTCGCTCCAGTTTTACTCCTGCCCCAAACTCTGTATTCCTAAATTGTGGTAGACTCCATAGACTCCACTGGGAAAATATCTCCCTTCTGTCACCTCGAAAGCTTGGCTTGTGACCTTGAATGAGGTCACAGGGTCTCCCAGGCTGCAGGCCTATGTTGACTTAAGTCAATCAGTGCTGCTACATTTCCATCCCCTCCTTCGCTGGGGTACAAGTACTCATCCAACCTCACAGTTTGGGGAGCTAAGCTGCCCAAAAGCAACCTCACACTCATTAGGTTTGGGCTATTCTGGTCCTTGACTTGACTTCCAGGGGAATCAGAAGACCATGAGGACCAACACGCGAGGGCTGGTGACCACAGCACATCTCTTCCGCAGCTCAGCAGGATCTCACCCTGCTTTTCAGGAGGCCCTACTTGAGCCAGAATGCAGCAGCCAGGGCAAAGCAAACAGCCACTCCTTCCCTGCTGCCTCATGCTTTTTTTAATCACAAATAGCGTAGTAAATTGTCAGCAAAGAAACAAGGAAACAGTTAACATCTGTTAAATGTAAGTATACATACTAGGGCACATGCATGGGCACACACAGAGAATAATAAGCAGCTACCCAAGGAGGGAACAGAGAGGACATGATGTTCCCAGGTGAATGCCTTTACGTGCCTGCAATAATTTGCTCAGATTATTTCGGCCTCGCCTTGCCCGTACCCGGGTTGTATGTTCCCACCTCGTGCAAGGATGTGGAGGGGCCCCAACTGTAGGGTCAACCTCTGGGGTTTCACCTAGGAGCGACAGCAGTTCCCTCGATGCAGACTGTCACGCTGAGTTTAAATCCAGCCTTTTCCAGATGAAAGGTGGGTCTGTTACTCGTGTGTGCCAAGAACCAAAATTATATTCCCAAGTAGCAAAGTTTGGCCTATTCCCATGAACTCAGTATGGCAAAGCTGATACCAGGACACCCGGTGGGAGAGGTCCATGAAATGCTGGGAAGGAGCTCGTTATGAAGGAATCAGCCTTCTTTTTACGCAGGAGAGTGACAGCATTTTGCTGTATGTAATTAGGTTGTTGATTTAAAAATGATACCAAATGCAAAACTGCTCAGAAAAGGACGTGCAGGGGTTTCATAATTAAGAGCCTACCCTGAACATTTGTGGACATTTCTGACATTACATAAGAACAACATTAGCACCGTATATTTTCTGCTCCATTAAACCACTGCTTTATTTAATTCCTCTGATTTGAATAATCTCTAGTTTTTAAAACAATATGAATGTACGCTCTCTTTTAGTGTGGTTCACATTCTGAATTTATTCCTATATTAATTTGGAAGTATGATGAATGTAACCTCAACATTATTCACAAAAGATTATTCGCAAAAAAAGATGTGTATTTTCAATTGCCACATCTTTTCTCCAGGAAAGATAACGGTTTGAGGAAGACAGCAGCACCAGCTAAATATTAATCAGGAGAGAATCTGAAGCATTACTGGTGATAAGAAATAGGTTTTGAAGAGAAAGCATGTGTCAGACCGGAAGCTTTACATGGGGCTGGGTAGCAAATACTAGAAATGGAAGAGCCGAGAACAGGAATGGGAAAAATCAACAGAGCAGAAATAAATGGGATAGCGTGGGGACCAGATTATATAAAGATTTCCTCAGGGCAGGAAGTCTGGGTTATGTGAGGCTGACATAAAATGGTCTGACCTTGGGTGAAATAATCTATACTATGAGGCATGTTTGCTGTTTTGCAGAGGGAGGTGTCACCTTTAAAAGTGTTGTTCCAGCTGCTATAGCTTTCTTTTACTCTTGATATATTTTTCAGCAAATTAGTGACGTGGAAACAAATAATAAGAGCTTTGTTGATAAAGAATGCCATTTCCCCAGTCTACAGGACCTGACTTATACCAAATAAAGTCGTCTTCAATAAGAAAGAAAAGACAGAAAAACTTTGAGGAGCAGACCTGCCTTTTATGAATTGATTGTGTGGGAATTAGGGATGGTGAACCCATCAGGGACCTGCATGCAGTACTTGAATAAAAGATAACAGAAAGGCAAAATATTGCACAAGGGCTCCCTGTCAACTAAAGACAGGTCTGTGCCAGCTAGTCAGGGGGAAATACAGGCATGTTCATGTTGAGGAATTGCCAGCTCAGGTCTCTCCGGGCTCAGGCTCTGTGCACTGTGCTCTATTACTTGGTGTAGACAGCTCTTAAATCCACTTTTGTCTTGCTCATGTATTCTCCCTGGGGTGACTGCCACATCTACAACACAAAGGGCAGGTCAGGACCTTGCCATAACTCAGCTTGTCTTGGTTTTCGTGTAAAGACAATAAAACTCTCACATAAAACAAAGGCCTTCCCAGTGTTATATTATTTGTTCAACAAGATATTTGAACTATCACAGCTCTAAATATCATTTTTGCAGCATCTTTCACAGGAGAATGATGTGCACATCACCTATAAAAACATACGGAGACACTTGGAATTCACTTCGTTACATACTTTTAGCAATGACTTTGATCTGTTATGCACAAAAATAAGGAGTGCTGATTTTCAAAAAGGAAGGCTTGTAATACTTTTTTTTCAGAGCAGAATGAGGTCACAAAAAAGATCCATCAAACATGGGACCTACTCTCAAACAATGCACTTCTTGTTTGTCAGACTCACAAGGACGAAAATTGCTACTTTAAAGAAATACATGGACAATGTGAGAGGGCAAGGTCTTGATCTTTTGCATCACCGCTCTGCAATTGATGGGATGATGTGAAAAACAGACCATGGAAATAAGTAACTGTTCTTTAATTTCATTATTTAGCAATTCTTTCCCGTGTTTTCATGTCGGTGAGAAATTGCAAGTAGTTCCCTTAAGCAGCTCATGAACAGAAGCAGGGAACAGTATTTGGGTTTTCTTGTTGAAAGCAAATTGCCTTTGATCTGTCTCGTGTCATTGTGACCCGAGGGCCATTTGTGACTAACAGATGACTGATGAAGTTTCTTTCTTGCAGTACGATATTGTTGGACATTCAGGAGATGGCTTCGACATCGCCTTGGTTGGAAGTGACAAAGTTCCCAAGAACAATAAGCAAAGATTAGAGATTCTTAAGGTAAATCCTACTGATAAGTGATGCTGGATAATTAAGGATTTGGTGACTGCAAAGATAAAATTGTAGGTGGCTCACAGAACGTGAACATAAGGAGAGTAAAATAAAAGAAAGACAAGAAAGTAAAATCTGTGTATTTGCATGAAATTGAAACAGGACTTTTCAGAGACATGGCAGAAAACAAATTATGCCAAAATAGTAGAAGCTAGATATGCCTTTTTCTGGACTGATGTGTCATAAATGTGTCATTTTAACTAGCTGTCAAAAGATATAGGAAGTTTCAGGCTTTATACAGTCATATTGATAGCTCTATCGAAGTCATGTGGTGATATCATTAGTTCCTCAGTGACTAATTTAAACTGTAGAGGGATCCCAGGTCAGTGATTTAGCCTGGTAACTTTCAAGAAGTTACGTGTCACAGTAGTGGTGGGAAAATGTGTCAATTCTAGATTGAAAACGTGTCAAATCACAATTGCAAAGTGGGTGTATTCACCAAGATTTTACTGTAATAGGATGAAGAAAAATGGAGTATATTTTAGGATTTACCTGGTTGGCAGCTCGATAGGTTAGAACTGTGTAATTGAGCTTCCTTCAAGAAGTATTTTTAAAAGATTGGCAGCTACTTGGGTTAGAAGGACTAAATTTTCTAATGTTCCTTAATGTTTCTAAAATTCCTTGCCTTCTGCATAGGAAACAGCTTCATCAATAAAAACAGTGTATTTCATAAAAGCTTGAACAAAATGTTTTGACATTTTCAAACCTTGCTGCCACTGTCAGGAGTTGTGTATTTGATAATGACTGTGACACTACTAGGGTTTGGAAGCCTAGTGCAAATTATAAACAGGCAGGAGCTGGTCACAGCATTAGGAAACTAAGCCCTGTTTTCTTCCTTAAATACATAGAAATGTAGCTACTCAAACTGCAGCTAATCAAAATATTTTACCTTCCCTAAGGCCCAATCTAATTATGTCCATGCACTGGTATTGATTGTGGTCTTAAAACCACTGTGGTTTTAAGAAGTGATGCCTGTCTTAAAATATGACGTATTGTGTACAAAAAGCTGCATCTTCTGTAGTATCTGAAGCATCCCCTAATATAGCATAGCTGAATATTTACTCCCTCCTGTGCAAGCTGAAATGAATGTTTATTCCTAAAGTCATCTTACATATTTCCACTTGGATGTGCTGTGCACGCAGATCATGCATGCCCATGCTCAGTTCTGCATGAGTGGAGACCATACCTTGGAAGGGACAGAGCATGCCATTCGTGAAATTGCCAAGGAAGAGGCTGACGAGTATTTTGTTATCGTCTTGAGTGATGCAAACCTCGAGCGATACGGTATTCAGCCATCAAGGTTTGCCCAGGTCTTGACCACCAATGCTCAAGTCAATGCTTTTGCCATATTTATAGGATCCTTAGGAGACCAGGCAGATAGGTAAGTATATTTGTTTTATGCCTAATATAACTTTCTCTCTTTCCATTCATCATAAATCTAAACTGTGCTTTTATTGCAGTGAAGTTAGGCATAGTTGCCCATGCATAAAAACATAGAGTGGGTTGGGTTGGCAGGGACCTTCAAAGATCGTCTAGTCCAGGCCCCCTGCCGTGGGCAGGGACACCTCCCACTAGACCAGCCTGCTCAAAGCCCCAGCTGACCTGGCCTTGAACACCTCCAGGGATGGGGCATCCACAGCTTCTCTGGGCAACCTGTTCCAGTGTTCCACCACCTTCATCTAGTTCAGAGCATTCTGCTCATCCAAAGGGAGCGTCTGAAGCCGTCCTCGCACTGGAGGATGTGCACTGTCCCTGAATGTAATATCACTACGTAATCATGACGGAGACATGGTGCCTTTGCCGTTGCCCAGTATGTGGTTTGAATGTGTGGGGGCCCAAGAAAGGAGATTAAAGCAAGAGAAGCTGGAGTTTAATGGTCTTCAAAACTGCCAAAAATTTGACTCAGATATTCCCCTTGTGTTAGAGACAAATTCTTCAGAGAATCTGAGCCAATACACCTATTTTTAGTGCTACTATGTAATTTCACTTTAAATTGTTTGGGCACAGGGGAAAAGAGGGAAATTCTATGTCAGGTGTCCCTCGGTTCCATATGCACTGAGGACCAGTACATGCAGCAAAGAGCTGGTAGAGCCACAAATATCAACAGTGCCTTTTCTGCTTCTCTTCGGCTCTTCAACTAGAGCAGAATGAGATAAGGCCCAAAGGGAATTGGCCCTCGGTACATAGTTTTAGTCAGAAAAGGGTTGAAAGATACAGCTGCACAGCCGCCGTTAGTCGTGTCTGCAGGTCTGTGCATCAGAGCTGCGTTATGCATGAAAAGAGAATACATTCTGAAAGATTATAATTACAGAAAGTCCTTTTCCTTCTGCTAGGAATTAAAAAAAAAAAAAAAGCATTGACCATATCCTGCTGTGTAAGAGGAGATCGTATAATTGCCTAGTTCAAATTCCCTAGTTCACTGGCTATGGAAAATGCACACAATGCTGTCACTGAAATGCACTTCTATGTACGTGGAAGTGCAGAATTAGACAAAGCCTTCCTGTAACTGCTGTGGGGGCAGGAGAAGGGAATTCTCTGTTGCAGCTCTTTTAAAAACTCACTTTAAAAGTGAGACTTAACTTAGCATTGGAGAAATGGTGTGGAGCATAAATTCGTTTAAAAAGCAGTGAAAAAATAAATTCCAAGCCTGCTGGCTGTATATGAGGGAGATGGGGTTTGTAACATGCATCTCGCTTAGCTTTTTTAAGGAGGGTTAAGCTGTGAATAAAAATGTGTCAAGCTAATATTGACAGAAAAATATCTTTCCATCTAATCTGCTGCGATCTCAAAGAGGAAATACAAAGAGTGCATTTAGAATCACTGGAGGTGTTGAACTGAAAGGGTTGTGGGTTCGTGGTAATGTATTTAGAGTAAATACCTTCATTTCCAGAGTAAACCTCTAGCTGCCCTCAGAAAACCAGCTGTGGTAACACCTTATGGGGTCACTGGTACCTTGATCAAAACGGAGTTTTTGCACGTCAGAAAGAGGACGTAAATAGAAATCTCAAGAAACACTCTTGATTATCTTGCTGAAAGGACCTCTGTGACTTAGCTGCTCTCAGTGGTTCCTCCCTCTGCTTCTTTCCCAAGCCTTTAATTGCATGGTGACAGCGACGTGAACGGCATGGGCTGGGAAGGTATTCAAAAGGAAAAACATCCATTCTTAAGGAAGCCTGGCTTGTGGTAGGGAAGGTGATTTGAAATGGTAATTGTGTCTTGTCCCTCCTTCTGCTCCTTAGGCTGCAGAGGACGCTACCAGCAGGTCGGTCTTTCATTGCCATGGATACCAAAGAGATCCCCCAGATTCTGCAGCAGATCTTCACATCTACCATGTTGTCAAGTGCCTAAGCATCACCGATGTCACGGTGCCTGAATTCAAAGAAGAAAACCCTGCTGGAGCTATAAACCCTAAAGCTGAGGACAAACACAGTTATTAATAAAATACATACTGTTCTCTAATCAGCAAAGTGACCCAAATCTGCACGACAGCCAGGCTGTAAAATTTCACCCAAAAATCTCTCAACCGACTTAGCACGTTCAAAGAATTGCAGCGGGGCGGAGGCAAATAGCCGGATGGCAACAGAGCGAATGTTTTTTTCCGGAGGGACAAACAAATAAAGGACAGTTTGTGATCATTCCTCTGCCTGCCGTGTTGCCAGCGCCACGCTATCATCTCACCCTATTTTATTAAACACGGTTCCCTGGGTTTTGCTAATATTATGCAAGGCAGAGCCAGGCAATCTGTTTCAGTGTTTTCTGTGCCTACGTTTGAATGGGTAGTTAACTCCATCTCTGATTTAAACGGGCCTGCTCTTGTCGGGCAGGAAACCCTTCCTTCCTCTGCTGTTGCTTTCTTGTCCTGACGAGGCATCAGGGGCTTCACCGCTGGATGCTGGGAACAATGGAGCAGTTTGGAAACACTGACCGTGGCGTGTAAACATTCATTATCTGATCAGGCACGCTGCTCGGTTGTCAGATGTAGAGAAAGTGGCTCTTAAGAAGGAAAACAAAACAAAAATAGATTCTTTCAGTTCTGCCTGTGAAAAGTAAGGGGAAAGGGTCAAAGTGGTCTCTAGAACCCAACAGCCAGCGTTGCCAAGGAGGGATCTACTGCCACGTCTCCTTGGCATGACCGATGATGCTGTCGGGTGGCACTGTTTCTCAGAATCCCTGGGACAGCCTCAGTACGTGGAGGTGCCTTTTCCGTCGGGGAGACAAAAAAGTTACTAATGCTTTGCTAGAGCTCCTTCATGGTCTGTATTCCTTGGGTCTTTTGAAGGTGAAACTGGAGAAGAGACCTAGGCATGAGAAAATGAGTTCTTTTTTATAAAGAAAGGGTAAAACACCCCTATTTTTATTTTAGGAAGATACCTGTGGTGGGGTATATTTAATATCCAGGATGGTTATAAAGACTTATTTTATAATTGAATCGGCAGGTGTTCGGCTTGTCCCGTGAGGCGATGATTCCTCTTTATCTGCTAAAGAATAGATATCTTGTAGTGTGTCAGGAGCACTGGAATACTTGATGAATTGAATGTATGATTTAATTAAGCTGGGACGAGGGGTGTGCATCATCACTGTTAGCCTGCTGGTATTAATTTGAGGGTAACTGAATAGAAAAATAGCCAACGGAGAGTACTTCTAAAAATCTGAAGGAGCAATTGCAATAGTTCACTTCTAATATTTCTCTTAATCCCTCAGTTGCTCAAACCGCACTGTGAGCAGTATATTTGGAGAGGAGGAGGCAATTTAATTTGATCTTGTTAAATACAACCATCGGTGTTATAAAGGGTCCAGTTGCTAGTGGTCATTCTCTACTCCATCCGTCCTGCATCAAAAATCTTTACCGGAGCATCAAAAATGTTCCATATTTAGGATGTGTTTCGAAGCCTGGCCAGCTTTGAAACTCTTTATGGCAAGAGAGGACGGAAGACGTTTTTCAAAGGCTTGTTAGTATTGTTATGATAACTATGTATGTGAAAACAAAGAGGTTGAAGATGCAATTCCTGTTTGGAGAGAAGAGAATTGGGAGGAGAAGGTCGAGAAGGTTATCCCTCGCTGGGACAAATGCATGTACACACACATCCACACAGACACGGCTGCTAAGGGGAGGTACGCTTCAAAATATAAGTATTTTGGTCCTGCAAACGTATGATGAGATACTAAATGGAATAAAGAATTGGCTTATTAATAAGTCTGTTAGTAAATGTGGTTTTTACATGGAAATTCCTTCGGCACCTCTGCTTTTATTGCCAGCAGTCCTTCAAAAAAGAAGCATTTTATTACAGTTAATTAGCAAATGTACTGTACCCTTTCTAGATTACTTGAGTGGGTAAACTTTCTCACCTCGGATTTACATGCAGTATAATGCTTTATTGTTATCTTTATTGTAAAAAAAATAGCGTTATTTAAGTGAACCTCTAGGGTAAATTCTATTTTAAACCCTTTGTTTGATAACCGTAAATTGTATTTCATGCCATGCTATTTAAAGTTACCTTTCTGAAGTGTTTGGTTTTATTCCTGGTTTCGGGAGATGTCTGTTGTGTTTCAGTTCATGTTTCATGGGCATGTCCGGCGCCAGACCTGGTCAGGAGGGCGGCTGGGAGAGGGTGGAAATGGTTCCCGGTAGATTTTGAGAGGAGAAGAAATTAATAATAATTTTTTTTTCTTTTCTTTTTTTTTTTTTTTTTTTTTTCAGAAGGAGGGGTTTGGGGCTTTGCTTTTACCAACGCTTCATTGCAGAGCATATTTGACCCTACAGCGTCTCTTTAAATTGTAATAATTCAGGGCAAAATTTTCTCCCGGCCGTGCATCTCTCACCTGCTTTGATGCCCATCGCTGCCCCGGGGAAATCAAAGCAGCAGCTGCGCTTTTCCCTGTCTCGCAAGGACTGGCAGGGTTGTTTCGCCGCTCAGAAATTCAGCAAACACTCTTCTTTCACGTCCCTGGGAATTGCAGAGCTTCTTAATACGGCATTTGTTTTTAATTAGTAAAATGCTTAAGAGTAACGTGGCTGGGTTTAACTAGCAGCACCACCAGTGAGTGCTCTCGTTGCAACACGTGCGCCAGCGGTGTGTGTCACTCATGCCCTCGGAAAGCGTGCTAAGGTATTTTTCATCTCGTCTCACAGTTTATTAAGGCACTTTTGCACTCATCGGTTTTTATGAGAAGGCACTGTTTTCAGTGAATGACTCGAGCTGCCGGTTGGCGCGGGTCCTGACCTATCGTTAGTGCTTTAATAGCATTGGTCACATCAGCAGTGGCGATTTCAACTGCCTCTTATAGTGCAGATTTTGGTCCTTTTCTGTTTATATATGTAATGTGTTCCTACTCACTAGCCAGTTAGTAGGAGTACAGAGTCATTTAGCATTGCTATTTAACTGAGATTTAAAAAAAAAATAATACAGACAGCCCAAGCAGATGTGATTTCGGTCAGAGCAAAGCACGCTCGACGTTTAGAGACAAACAGCTTCATGCGACTACGTGTAAAAGTGAAGAATTAGCATGAAGTGCAAGTAGAGTGAGGTGGGACTCGTTGATTCCAGCAGTCTTTTTTTTTTTGTTTTGTTTTACTTCTTTCCTTTACCAACACTAGGTGTCAAACATGATTGCAAATGTCGTGCTATAGCTTATCCGTTAGCCTGGTAAAATTAAGACTAAAGATCCTAATCGCTGATCAAATATACTGATGTAATATTCCAGCAAACAGACATGCAACAAGAGATGTAGAGGGGGTGTTAGATGTGCAAATTCAAACCAAAGAAAGAACCCTGATGCCTATTTGAGAGTACAGGTAAGAGACGCAAGAATACTAGAGGTTTTCTTTATCTATGCAGTTGCAATTATTTTTTTAATTAATACAAAGCAAGTGTTAAAATAATTTGGACAATTAAATAACCCAAGCGGTTGTGCTGTGTTGGCTATTAAACATTATTGTGTTTATTAATAAATAATGTCCCTATAAAAATGGGATTGTAGAAGATATTCATTGAGAAATAAAAGTCAAATCCCTAACCGTGTATCGAATCTGGAAGACTGATTTGAAAATATAATTGTTGTATGGAACCTCTAGATTAGAAAAGGTTCAGGGTTTAGTTAGTGCTTTAAGTGCTACTGGTTTAGTGTAAATAGGTTAAAGCTCTTCAGTTCATCTGCTGTAAATATAATGAAAGTTGTTGTTTAGCTCCTAGATAATTCTGCTTCTGGGGCAAACATGTCTATTTTGGCCCTGTCTTTAAAAAAAAAAAAAAAAAAAAAAAAAAAAAAAACCACAAACCCTTGCATTTTATCATTTACTATTCTTTATCTGCCAGCATCTGGGGAGAGCAAACCTGCTCTCCTGCCCTGACAATGAACCTTTTAGAAAAGGAAGGTCAACATTTCTCCCTCTCAGCCCCTGTGTACGCTGTGTAGTAACGGCACTCAACCCATGGAAGCATCTTACATGGTCCATTAGGTGTGGAAGTCATTTTATCCAACGTAATGGGGGTCCAACAATCCCTGACCATCACACGAGGTAAGTTACGGTCTTTAACCCTGGATTGGTGCTCTGGGTCTTATAGTTGGTGAGTGATAGATATTGATGCATTTGAGCATTTTGGAATAGTCCAGTGAAGTCAAGACCTTCCCGTATCGGTTGAATTAGAAATGCCTCCCACACCATATGGGAGTGTGCTATTCGGGATATTTTTTCCAAGACAATTCTCAGTGTCACTGTTCAATGTGACCATGCTTTCTGCTGGGAATGTAGGTGATCTCGAACTCAAGACTGTGATTGTTTACAACAGTTTGTAGTGAAGAAATTCCCTTAGAAAAAAAAACGTAAACCATTCAGCTGAAGGTTCATCTTCTGGGGGACAGGCTTTAGACCATTTTAATGCTTAAAGCCAGAAAAGGTCTGTCTTTATCACCAGTCGTGCACTGATTTGTAAGCAGGCTATTTTAGAAAGTCCTTTTGCAAAATTGCTGCATGAATACGACTTTATCAGTGGTTTATTTCTCAGCATGCGCATTGCTGCAGTGTGATGCACGATACCTATTCTGTACCAGTAAGTCTGGAAAGAGGAAAACTTAAGTTATTCTCTGATATTACAACCATTAAAGGGTCATTTGTGTTGATCAGTCTTCAAACAGCTTAAAAAAACCAAGAGTTCAGGGTGTCATCAAAATAAACAGGTAACAAATTGCCTAACTCAGAAGTGCTTTTGCTTTTGGGATTGTTGTGACAATGTCAACAGCATCGTCATTGAATAAAATGTTTTAAAGTCAACTACATTTTCTGGGAAATAAGTGTATGTGGGAAGATTTGAAGAAGAGATTCAACATTCTTCAAGATTAAGATGAAGGTGAGGGTTTTTTTCAAACATGAGGACAGCATTATAAAATTTGAATAACTTCTTTTTCAGGACTATCTGTTCTCCAACTTTTGATAGGATAAATAAGCATATGCAAATCTACTTTAAAAAACCAAACACATATCCTTGACATTACTCACAGCATCATTAGTCTGAACATCTGGCGTCGGTTGCACGTGGAAAAATTCTGTATCCTCCACACTACACCTGTGGAAGGCCCTATTCAAGAAAAAACTAATCACGGTGGATGTACTGATAGTTGGAAATGTAAAAAACATCTCCGATTTTGACCCTGGATTCCCCAGCCATCACATACAGTTTTGTTACAACAGGCTGAGCTCTGCAAAGCCAGGTAGGGCTGGAAACTAAACCCTGACCCTGGTTGCCTGGTGCTGTAGATCCCTACCAGCACCAGAGCTCCCCCAGTTCAAATGGGGGGGGAACCATGAGGGAAGAGAGCAGGGAAGGGACGAAAGGACAAATTCCTAATTTTCAAGCTGCTCAGATTCCTGAACTGGCTTGTCTTGAGCACCAGTGCAAGCACGGGCAGCAGAGAGACAGGTGCGGGTGAAGGAGCGGGGCTGGGAAGATCTGCCAGGCACGGCCACAGCAATAAAATTACCCACAATAAAAACCACATCCCAAAGCCAGGAGAGGCTCGGCAGAGAAGGCACGTTCAGCTCACAGAGCAGGAGTGAGATGCTGCCATGTCGTGGCCAAGACCTGCTGCAGGGGCTACGCAACACAAAAGCATCGTCGCACAGGGCAGGTGGGCTCAGAGACAGGTCTCTGCTTCTGAGGTCAGCACCATGTTGGAGCCATTATGCTCCCATTGGCTTCAGCCCTTCAACTCTCTGCTTAAGCATCCTCATCAGTAACAGGCAGAAAAAAAAAATTCCTTCCCTACCCCAGGCACGTGTTCAGGACGAACTAAGGTTTGTTAACATCAGACGGACAGTGGCGTGGGGACTGGGCTGAAACGGGTATGTTCCCTGAACACAATTTTGTGAGCTTTTTTCCTTTTTAAATGCATGTAAGTTAGTTTCTTAACAGCACAAGCCAAAAGTTTAAAGTCCCTGGAACTTTACTCAGTCCCTTCCTGAGGGTGGAAACATTCACTAAGCACCTATAAACTAAATACATCTCACAAATATGAAAAAAAAAAAAAAGTCCTTTTTATACCAGGACTTGATACAAAACCCATTCTTAGGACCAGCATTTTCAGTTCCAATCATAAAATGGGTATTTTATGTCAACTTCTCTGGCCGGGCTCTCTGAGTAAGAAAGATGACAATATTACATGCAGACGGTGGTTTGGAAGAAGTCCAAAAATAGCATTACTTGGTTAGGAAAATGTGTTATACGGGAGAGTGATATGAGTAATGGTGTACCAGATACTTTTGCTGTCGTCATGACTAAATCATGCTCCATGCCATCTGTACCAACATCTGCATTCCAGCTTGGATTGGTTTGACATCCATACGGTCACCTACTATAGTTTCCAAATTGACAAATATAAATAAGTTTAGGGTTTGTTTTTTTTTAAGAAATGCATTTGAGTAGGGACAGGGATGCTCCCCTGCCATGATTTACAGAGAATTGTTGAAGCAAGGGACATGCCTCGCTGTTGTCATAGCCTGCACATGCTGTCCCCATCCCAAAAACATTTGGTGATAGCAAAGTAGCAACTTTAGCATGGCCTCAGCTCCTCCTCCTGCTTGGGCGGTGCAGGGCAGGGTGGTGCAGGGACAGATTTAGCAAGGGCAAGGACATTTAGGCGTCTTCGCTGGCCCCTGCAGCTCACACCCCTCCATCTGAGCCGGTGACCCCACCAGCTGCTCCTCTCCTGCTGCTTCCTTCCCCCCATCTGGGGCTTGTGTCCACCCAGGGCTCTGCCAGCTTAATTCACCGCTTCTGGCTCATGGGAAAGCCCAAAGTCCATTTTAGTGAAAAGCCTGCCAGATCTGCACTCAGCAGCAGAAATTGCGGTGGAAATTCAATGCCCCAAAATGGCTATATATTTATTTTTTTGGATGGTCAGAGGGCTGGAGCACCTCTTCTACGAGGACAGGCTGCGAGAGTTGGGCTTGTTCAGCCTGGAGAAGAGAAGGCTCCAGGGAGACCTTATAGCGGCCTTCCAGTACCTGAAGGGGGCCTACAGGAAAGATGGGGAGGGACTCCTGATCAGGGAGTGTAGTGGTAGGATGAGGGGTAACGGTTTCAAACTGGAAAAGGGTAGATTTAGATAAGATCTTAGGAAGAAATTCTTTACTGTGAGGGTGGTGAGACACTGGAACAGGTTGCCCAGGGAGGTTGTGGATGCCCCAACCCTGGAAGTTTCAAGGCCAGGCTGGATGAGGCTTTGAGCAACCTGGTCTAGTGGGAGGTGTCCCTGGCCATGGCAGGGGGGTTGGAACTAGGTGATCTTTAAGGTCCCTTCCAACCCAAACCATTCTATGATTCTATGACTCTATGATTCTATGATTCCATCCGAATTATCTGAAACTGCTCTGCAGGTCCCTCCCACTCCCTGCTGTCCCCAAGCCCCTTGGCGCTCCTCATCGTACGGAGGGTTAACGGGGAGCACTGAACCACTGTGTCCTCTTTCTCTGCTGTCATGGTGAGGGGAAAGGACTGGGTGCCTCCCTGCAGCCCTTAAGAAGTCCAATGCCTTAAGAATCCGCCCAAAATAGGCAAAATCATACTAGAGATATTAGTAGATACTAGTTCTCCTCACTCCCTCAGTTTTCTGACATGACCCTCTTTCAGTGAGAGCAAGCCAGATGCAAGAGGAAAACCAAGACCTTACATTCATCCATATATTTGCTGTAAGACCCGAAGAGGGAGGAGCTCAAGTTGGCTGTGAGTTCACAAATTCACTGCGAAGGTCGAAGCTGAGCCCTGAACAGGCACTGACTGATGGGGCAATGAAGAGGGGGGTGGTCACTTTAAGTGCCACCAAGAGAATTTTTTAGAAGTTGCCTTATTCTCCCTTATTCTGCCATTTTTAAGCTACCTCATTCTGTCACTTCATTCAAGGTCTCCATGCCCATGAAACAGCAGGTTTCCCTCTTTGGCACGGTGTATTTAAGAATTCAAAACTCTCATCTCCTTTACTGCCAGCTCAGAAAAAAAAAAATGTCTCATCACCCCCCTGCCCCAAATCACTCCTCTCTCTGCTGCAAATAGTCCCAGCAGACCGAAGAGCCTCTGTAGGGTCTGGTCTTTTGCAGGCAGCACAAGTTGGAAGCAGGAGATCTTAAAATACACAAGATCTGGATGAACACAGCACAAAACCCACACCACAGCACTAAGGACCCAAGCCCTGAACTGCAGCGTGCGTACCCAAACATGGGCCGGCGTTAATGCTGCTGTGCATTGGATGCCGAGAAGTACAAATTCTTTTATTTAGCTTTTTAATATGTGATATTACAGCTCTAAAATTAATAAGTTTTAGAATGCAGTGAAAACGTAGAGTGTCCTTTCTCCTCTGCTTTTTAATTCATACGCTGTGAATTTTTATCCACGTGCAAATGAATAAATAAATCATTCAGCCGGAGAAGAGCTAGATACTGCCAAAGGCCAAGATATCATTTAAAACTGGTATCTTATGCCATTAATCCAATACTTGGAATCACAAAATAAATGCAAAACATCTCTATAAATGCAGCTCAATGATTTAGAAAGCAGTTGAAAGAGTCTGGTGCTTCAACTTGTTGAAAACAGGTCAAAACCTATTAGCCTTTTTTTTTTAAAATCATCATTTCTCCTTAGTACACCATCTAAGGTGGCTCAGGATTGACATGTGGACGGACAGGTACTTTATACACAAGTTAAACCTCACTCACTGGTATGTGCAAGTCCCCTACATGAGAACATGCCCTGTTCCTTTCTCAGCATCATCCAGATGGTGTGGCTGAAATGTTTTACAAGACATTTGCTAAAGCAAGCCAGTGATGTGCACTAACCGTCTGCAGCAAGTCGTTACATTAACACCTAAGCGTGACCCTTATAACGAACCAGCGCCGTGAGCCTTCTGAGAAGCTCTTTGCACACTCCACACAGCACACCTGTGGTAAAATCCGTTACAGAAATTGTAGTCAGCGTGTGGTTTTTAGAAGCTTCCTACTTCTCTAGCACTGGTGTGCACCCTCATCTAAAGTACGTTGCCTCAGTAATGTGATTTGCAGGGTGGGGAAAAAAAAAAAAAAAAGAAGCAGCTATTCTCCGAAAAATTAACAAAAATTCAAAAGAATCTTCCCACCACCACTAAAATTGATAGAGGGAAGAGGGCAAGCAGAAGAGGAGAAATCATTTTGGTAAAACAAATAAGAACAGAAACAGCTACGAGAGGGCTGGCTAGAAAGAGGTGGGAAACGATCCAAAGCCAAGCTGAGGTGAACAAAAGCAAGTAGTCGAGAATAAGTGTGCCCAGGCACAGACTGAGACAGAAGAGATCCTGGAAGAGCTCTTTTCCCTCTCTATTTAATCCTCTCGAGTGCCGTGGAGAGTGGGTCTGAGTAGGTGTCAGCCTCTAGACTTGGCGTCTCCTCATCCCACCCAGCAGCTCTTCCCCGGCCACCCTCACCCTTCGAGGCCAGGGCTTTGCAGGGCAGAATCTCCCTGTGCTTTTGGCCAAAACCTGCTCAGCCCGTACTCCAGAAACCGAACACACCTCTTCAGAGGGCCTGGGACATCCTGTCTGTCACCTCGCAGCCTGCAAAGCCCAGCTGAACTTGAGATGATGGCAGACAGCAAACCTAAAGGTCACCAAGCTTTTTCCGTTATCGCGGAGGAATCTGAAAGCAGCATTATTTAACTCAACTGGCTGCTCTTAACAAAAGGCATATTGTTTCTCTGGATGATTTCTTCTAGGAAAAGCATCTGTGTGAATGTGGGAAACTCGGGCTGGCAAGGCAGTGAATGCCAAAGTTTAGTCATTTTTTCCTCAAAACAGGAATCCAACATTTTATGGGTTTAAAAAAAAACACGACAACCAACCCCCTTTGAATTGTTCAAGTTTCACACTCCATCTGAAACTAGGTGAGTGTCATTTGCTTGGCCCTTCAATTTTTCTCAACCCCCAGAGTTTTGGATGGACCTGGACCCACACTGTAAGGGACCAGTCTCCAGGCCTGAATCTCCACTTCCCTCCAGGCAGCGATACTCATTGCCGACAGCTTTCCACCAGCCAACATGCTGAACAACTCACGTCCCTAACTGGTGATGTAGACACTAACATTGTCCTCCACTGCTTTAGGGTATAGCTCACGTCATAGAATCATAGAATCATAGAATTGCCTAGGTTGAAAGGGATCTTTCCAATCATCTAGTCCAACCATCAACCGAACTCTGACAAAAAACATCACAAATCTAAACTATATCTCTAAGCACTATGCCATATACCTTTTCTTCCCATTTCTTATCTCCTGCTTGAGTAGGATCACTGCAAGTGGGGAGGATTCCTTGGTTTCAACCTTGTTATTTGGGATATTTTCTTGTGGATGCTAAACAGCCAGCCTTGTACACACCAGGGAGGATATACCAGTGTGCTCCCAAGCTGCCGTAGGGCAGGCATGCCTCGTACAAGAAAGGGTGGGGAAAAATGAAACAAGGCTTTCTCAGAAGGCATTAAAGTGCTATGGTACAGGATTACATTAGGTCAAGATAGGAATTAAGATTCCTGCAACAAACCCGTGATTAAGACAGTTTTGATTTAACAAGGGCTAGTGCATACAAATATTTGAGTCTTTGAATATCCCTTTCTAGTGAGTGAAACTCCCAATGTCTTTGCATCAGTCATGGAGCCTTGGTCAACACTGAATAGCACTAAGATGCAGCAAACTCTTCAGGGAGGCAAAGACAGGGAAAATTTACCCATAGGCATAAAATTAACCTTAACACATAGTTGGAGTTTCAACATTATTTATTTTCAGTTCAGATGCTGTGGTGTTTCTGAAGACACAGCTGGTAGTGCAGTTTAACCTTATTTTTCTGGAAAGCTAGTTATTTTATTACTATTTATTTGATCTCTTGGTCATTACTGTAAAGCATGCCAAGAGACTTGCAATGATCATTAGCTTATGGAGAAAACTTAATGCAAAGAGACGTCCTACAATCGCATTATCCCTTGCGCAGCCAGATGTGATGCTACCTACCTGCCAGATTTGGCACAACCTAATCGTAACAAAGTGCTTTAGGAAAGGTCCAGCTCCATCTTGCATGCCCACCTGAAGATGACTCTCTTCCTTGAGGCTGATGGGCTCTGTTAATCTACGCTACGTGTACCTCATGCAGGAGGATCAAGGAGAGAGCAATCAGAGGATTTCGAGGGGATATCTCCCCTCTCCCCGTGGGCATGGCAAACACGTTGGCTGCTGTCACTCAGAGGTTACCAGGCACAAAAAGGCAGCAGGATGGCAGCCCTCCGGGTCAGGTCTGAGAGGGTCAGCTCCAGCCCCCGGCGTGCAGAAAAGCAGGAGGAACCTAAGGACACAGACAAATAAGCAGCTCAATAATGTGACTAATCCATCATCCAAGGTCCTGCTGGCTATTCAGCAGGATACCAGCACACACTAACCTGTCTCTGGGTCTGCCCAGACTTAGAGCCCACAGTCAGTGACCGATTCATTTTTATGCGTTCCTCCAACTTTTTAGCACAATCCTGTCGAAAAACCCTTAAAATCAAAAGTTTCTCTCCATCTCCTCCAAATGCAAGGACAAGGTTTGGCATTAAAACCCCAGAAGTTACAATTTGCAAGTGGGCACCCCATTGTGCTCTTGTGGTCACCAGCTGGGTTTTGTGAGTTTTGTCCCTGAAAAGAACCAGCTCCTTTGTCCAAATAACTGGAAGAATAGGGAATAAAACAAAAATACACAAAAGGACACCCCTGCCATGGTGGTAACCCTATCCTCCTCTGGGTGCAGACCACCAGATGTTGACCCATGGCTGTCAAGTGGGCAGGAGGGTCAGGCCAAACGGGAGAGCTCACCCTTCCCTTGGCTGGGGCAGCAGTGGCACGGTCCGACCCCCCCTTGCCAGGCACATCCTCCTGCAGGGAACTGGTGGGCGCTGGGGCAGGGGAGGCCGGTGGTGGGCACAGAGGAGCCCCTGCATCCGCTTCCCCCAGGCGAGCCATCCATGTCCATGTTTCTACCATTTCCTAAGCCCTGGGAGTCCAGGAAATCCCAATCACTAACCAATCTCTCATTATCTTAAAACCAAAAATCCTGTTAATGGCTTTACCTCATACCCTGCAGCTCTGGAAACCTGCCCAGCTCCTTCTTGAGTTACTTACTTCAGCTGATGATTTTGGCAGGTTTTTCCCCCAGATCTTGGCTACTGTTCCTTGGAGAAACTGTGCCTAACCCTCTTGCATTGTGGTTGTCTCTCCTCAAGCTTGGCTCCACGGGGCACTTATTCCTGCACCATTCATAGACTGAAAACTGAGCAAGCAATTAAACAGTGCAATGCACAGAGGCTCGCAAGCACCTAGAACTAATTAACGACTTTACCATGTGTTCATTAGTTAAGAAAATGTTTCCGTGCATACCCGTATAATAAAAGCACTGACAGCATTTAAACCTGCTTTCTGTAGCCAGTTTAAAAACTAAGTTTTATTGCAGCGGTTCTCCCATGACAAGGCTGAAAGGCGCAGGCCTCGCTCCTGCAAGTCCTTTAATAAAGTTTAATAAAGTTCCCATTTACAAGCATCTCTTGTGCCATTATCCGGCACGCAGTACATGAGACAAAAAGCCTTCAGAGTCAGCACCTTACCCTTTATTAAAAACATTGTTAGGGTTTAGTCTGGGGCTCTGTGGAAGGTCAGCGGGTTTTAATGACCATCCTCCTTTCTGACACCAAAAGCTGAGCTGGTGTTGCACGAAGCCGGGGCACAGCCATGGACAGTTGGGAGGGAAAAAGGAGCTCTGAGTTTCAAGCCGAGACATCATCCACCCAGAAGGCAGACACGGATGGTAGGATGGGGTCTCAATTACCCAAAGACGTGCATTTGCACCAGGTAAAACATAACAGGTTTCTACAGTTGTCTCATGTGTGTTTGGGCTCTGTTCAACTATCTGATTGGGTGACACCTTTGGGGAGTTGCGTCCAACAAAAGTTGCCCGTGATTTTCCCTTCCTGACTTTGACGTGTAACCATGAAAGGGTTTCATGCAGGCTCAGCACTAACCCCATCAGCGCCTGTTGCTTCCTCAGCTGCATTTTGATCCAAATGGCTCAAACAGGGTGCTAAAATGCTCCTTTCAGGAGGGCTGGACAACCTACAGGTTGTGTCAACTGCCACCATCCCCAGTGCAAAACCCACTGGAGATGGTGACAATGACATTGGAGACAAAGTCGTACCTCCTAGGAGAAAGGGGGATTTCTTTATCCCTCCTGAGACAACACAGAAACAAGCACTCTTTAGGAGGCTCAAATAATTTGCTCCTTCCAAATTTTACTTGCAGACCTGTTCTTTACGCTACCATGTGTCTCCTTAGAAGATCATTGCCCCGTTGAGCTAGGTGGGTTGAAGGACTCTGATCTCTCTTGACCCCCGCTCACAGCCTGTCTTTATTTTCTCTTCATCTGGAATTAACAGCACAAGCAAATCTGGGAGCTGTGCTCAAAGCACGCCAGCTGCTGCATAACGGCGTACGAACAAAGAAAACTCGTGTTCCCAGGCCTGGCATCTCCCAGCAGAACAGCCTCCTCTTTGTGGCTTCAAAGAGCCCAGCGCTATTTATGGCACTTCGGTTTCTATTCTTCGGCAATTTCATGTTCATTGAAAAACAACTTTCTAATTTTGTAATGCCACACAAAGAGCACAGGCGGGATGGATTTGTCAGCTGCTCCTGCCCATAAAAAACAGAAAAAAAACCAATTTTACCACCAAGTCTTCCATCAGCAGACGGTTCCTTCTCCCTTCCCCAACACAGATTTGTCTCCCATGAAAGATCTTTTACAGGCTCTACCTTTGGAGGTGGACGAGTACCTCAAAAAGCACTTCCCCAAAGGTGACCATCATGTTGGGAAGAAATGCACATGGCAGGACTCACAGGAGGTCATTTTACATTTCCAGGCTTGGAAAGAGCTGCGAAGCCTCACTGACAGCTGGGGTTAAGGTTTTCCGAGAGGAGACTGGCAGAGCTGTTGCACTGAGGTTGTCCCAGGTCACCCCAGCTGTGCTTACCCAGACTTCTGGCCAAACTTGTTTTGCTGTGCACAGAGAGAGTGTTTGATTATGCCTCTATGATATAGAGGCTTGTACGACACCATCCCTGAAACCACTAGTTCCTGCATGCACGGCGGTACAATACAAAAGACAGAAAATGGCATGGTTTTGTCCCTTTGCATTGGACAAAATCATTACCAAAAAAAAAGGTGTGGCTCGCCCTCATTTGCTGAATATACGTGGGGGCTTGCGTGAGATGACAGTGCAGGTCCTGACCTCCTGGGAAGCTTGCAAGGGACATTGGTCTGTATTTATGGTGAGTGCAAGAAGAGGCTGCATGTGATTTGCAGCATGGACTCATAGAATCATAGAATGGCTTATGTTGGAAGGCACTTTCAAAGATCATCCAGTGCCAACCCCCCTGCCATGGGCAGGGACACCTCCCACTAGACCAGGTTACTCAAAGACTCATCGAGCCTGGCCTTGAACACCTCCAGGGATGGGGCATCCACAGCTTCTCTGGGCAACCTGTTCCAGTGCCTCACCACCCTCACAGTAAAGAATTTCTTCCTAATAATCTAAACTAAAGCGCATGAGGCCAAAACTAGCATCTCATCCTTGAGGAATATTTGAGGGGAAGGAAGGTGAGAATTGGCTTGTAAGCTGTGAAAGAGCTACACAAGGGCTACAAAAATAGCTGGAAACACCTGTATGACTGTCATTGCTCACCACGGACCTACATAGCTGTCACAGCATCTGCTCGAGAAGCCTAAGATGGAATCAAAGATCTTATTTGAAGTCCAGAATGACTTACTGATGAGTTCCTTAAATCTCAGGCTAGAAAAGAGCAAATTAAGAAATTCCTACCTGATTTAACAACGCTTCAGAAAGAAACCTCTCTAGGTAGTAAATATCTACATGCCACCAAAGACAGTGGCACACAGAGCACCTGGCATAGCCATAGCTGCCATACTTAACCCTGATCATAACTGAAGAATCATTTTTTTATTTTCCCCCTTCCAAACTCCAGCTTATTGACTTTGGAACTCTCAGTTTTTATTCAGAGATCATGATAGTCTCTTTGGAGACCACATTAGGTGAAATTTCCCCCTTCTTCTTAAGTGACGTTTCCAGCCCTTCTAGCTGGAGGGAAAGTTTTAAAAATGTGACACAAGTCAAGCAAAGGATTAAAATGCCATAAAGTAAAGAAAATAATAATAATTTCTGATGTCTTCTCTGAAATCCGGTTTGAGACAGTTTGGAGTCTCATTGCTTTGTTTTGAATACTTGTCATAACGTTAGCTTCCTAAAATGTTCACATCTAAGGCAGGCAGACAAAAACATAGATGACTGTTTGACCTGAGCAAATCAGGGACAGTGTCCTGAAAGATAATATGATTTTTGGCTAAGTATGTGTGTCCTCAGTGGTTTGCTATTTGACCTTTCTTACCAAAGAGTAATTCAGTGGTAGCACTGGGAGATATTCCCCTGGCTATTCTTTGAGCCTCTTTGTCATTATTCAATATTTCAATATGCTTTTAAAATTCTGTCCAGATTCCGTATTATCCCCCATGATGTGTTTGCTCCTTCTTAGGTGGGCATGTCTCAAGGATTCCTACTCACATGAGTCTCATTACCTGGTTTTCAAGTCTTTCAAAAGTCTTGCAAAAAACAGTATAAACTTGTTCCAGCAGGGGAAATTCACAGCTGGGCTGCTGGGAAGGTCTGGAAAGCTTTTTTTCCCCCGTTTGTCATGCCTCAAAGTCCAAGGCAGCTGATGGGTGGCTGGAGAAGGTGCTTGAGTATTTCTGGCCTTCACAAATGGAGAAGAGGAGAAGCTTGAGGCCAAATCTGACAGTAGCCTCATGTTTCCAAGGCCAGAACACCATTTATATCGGACTCAGCGGACTTAAGACAATATCAGCTTTCACCAGAGATAATTTGGGATCTTGGTGTAAGAGAACAAGCATCTGGTGTCCAAGGTTAGCATGTTATTCAGGCAGGAGCAGGGCTCCTTGCAGACTGAGTGTCAGAAAATAAAAATGAGGGGACCAACTCAGCACAAAAATTTCATCAAAGGCAGCAAGGAATGCCATAAATCAATGTATCAGACTAACTATCCTGAAAGACATAATTAAATGAGGTTCAATTACTTAGTCACACAAGTGTATAGGAACAGGGGTAGCAAAATAAGCTACTGGTGTAGATCACCTGTATGCGGTACAATGGACCAAGTTCTCCATTTCCTGGTGTCCCCTTCATGTACTTTTGGCACTGAAATGAATGATGTTTTCCTCCTTCTGCAGGATTTTCTGTGTTGCCAGAAATCCTTCCAGAGCAGGATATATCATTTAGTCTTGTCCCACCAGCACTGCCCCATTGCATCTACGCATCAGCCATGAGTCCTGCAGCCTGACTTGGATGAGGGGCAGCTCTGACCCAAGGACTCACTGAAAACAGAGAACATGATGAGCCACACCATCCCTCGCCAGGCTGCAGCCTCTCAGGCAGGGACGAGAAGCAGCCCAGCAGCGCCGTTGCTTGGCCAGAGAGCAGGGATTGATAACCCACACCAGGGCCAAGGACCACCAGAGATCCCCCTTCCCACCACCCCAGGCATTTCCCAATGTCCATGTCAGAACAAGGTTTTTTTTAAGCATTAGCTAAGTACAAGAACACAAGCAGCTGCAGTAACGATGCTACAGAATTTTTTCTACCTGTCAGTATCAAAATTTGTGTATTCAAATCTAAGCCACATATGCAAATGATGGAGCAACGAGCTGAACCGATCTCCTGCCATTTGCTTAGCTCAAAGTGCTTCAGCAGTGACAAAGCTCAACCACATGTATCTCCCTCTCCCTGCATGGACAGAGAGATGAAACTGAGCTTTTCATCCTCTTCCGTGCCTCAATTTGCATCCCAGCTGAGGACAAATCTTCACGCGAAGCCACAGCACTGCCTGAAAGGAAGGAGACATTTCTCTTTCCCTGTGAAAATGCTCTGCTGTGCTCAAGCTCACGTGGGTTTTAGGTTGTAAAGCCACAGCCAGTGACTTCTGCTTTTCCTGTGGTTTTGCTTCATTTGCCTCATTTAAAAACCATCTTCAGATGTTTAAACATTTGTCATTTAAACTGTTTGCAGTAGGATTAGCTCTTACCTCAGTATAGTTTCAGATGGGGTTATTTAAATTAAAAAAAAAAGAAGAGAGAAAAACACTCCTACTATGGCCTCACACTCAGCTGACACTGCAGGTCCCTGACAAGCAGGAAGAGGTGAGGAGTGGTCTTGCTCCTCCCCAAACATAGCCCCAGCTCCAGCTCCAGGTGACTACCATTTCCCTTGCAAAAACAACACAAGGCCTCTGTGGGCTACCATATACATAGGTTGTCACCAGCTCCCATCCAAGTGCTTAGAGGGGACACTTCGGGGTGGAGAGAGGGGAGACACCCTTTGGGCTGCAGCCCACAGTTACACCAGATTTGGGGGGGGATATGAAATCACTCTGTCCTTCCGCTGCAACCTTGAGGAACCATCATTCCTTTGGGAAGTCAAGAGGATGCTACATTTCAGAAGCAAGCTAACTTGACCTTGCTGTTTTGCAGAGCATCCCTGAGCTTCCTAAGGAGACTGATCAACCCAAACATCTCAGTCCTGGTGGGGCTGTTCTGCCCAAGTATGCTTTCCTTTCTCAGTGGACTGCATAAAGCAATAAGTAGATTTTTTCCACCTCTTTTATTCACACTGTTGCGTGCTGCAGCTATCTCCTTGATGGCTACAGAATTGTGAGGAAAAAAAGAGCCTAAGACATGCTATACACTAATTTAATGTGTTTTTTTTTCCAAACCCAAGCCTTACGTTTGAGAACCTCTAAGACGAAATACTGTTTTCTACAGCTGCTATTCCCATCCAAAGTCAAACTGAAGCTAAATCTTATGTTTATATCACAGAGGTTTATCTCCATGGGCACCACTAATGTTGGTAAAAGTGGACTGGAAAGATGACCAGCCAAGCCATGGTGCCCATATCCAGGGTTCCCTGACTGTAATTTACTGCTAATTCTCCATTTTTTTGCAAGGAAAAGAAATGACTACAAGTAGTGTTTTTTCTGTCACCATTAGTGACATTTTACGAGAGTGAAACAGTATCTTTTAAGCACTGATTTCCATTTTTTTTCACAAAACCTTCTGCATTGCAGTTCTTAACTTTCAAAAGCCCAGTGGTCATGGGACATCTTTGAGCACCAAGAAGACTCTTGCCTTTGCAGAATAGCAGGCGCCTTGGACGGGATCCTTGGAGGGCAGCGGTGAGAAAGGTGTTTTGCTGGGGAGCAGAGAGGTGTTCGGGAACAGGGTTGGGTATAGGTGCTGACCTGGGCCAGCACTTCCCTCCAGCAAGGTCCTGGTTCTCAGTGCCTAAAACCAGCTCATTGCTCTTCATGTAGACTGCTGTGACTCCTTGTCTCAAGTATCTTCACCCCCCGCCTGGTTTCGGCATCCACATCTTGCAGAAACAGAAGTTTTTGTCAGCGAGAGCAGGAATGCAGTCAGTAATTTAAAAGCCTTGGAAGCCTTTCCAGGGGCTGGAGAACTTTCATGATCGGCTGCTGCCAATATTCGGTCACAGAGACAGGCCTCTGTGAGAGAGATCTACGGCCAGAGATCTTGGCCATAGACCTGTGTCTTCAACCAGCCACAGACCCTGGGCTTGGACCAGAAATACTGGAGGGAATCCTAAAGTGTACGTTAAGCACAGAAAATCAGAGTAACTGTTCATGACAGTGCCTTTTGACCCTCATCTGACATGTGAACTCAATCCAAAATGGAGATCTTGGATGTGGCCTGCAGGGGACCAAGGAGCCACTTGGCCCACACAAAGTGCACGGGAGCAGAATTTGGCTTGGGATTTTGAATTCTGCTTCTCAAAGTCAGCACGTGTTTTTGGGTGAAAGAAACACAAGGAGGGCTCCAAAGGGGATCACAGCTGGGGGCTGCACCTGAAAAGGGAGAAGGCACATCTCCAGTGAGTCACCTCCTTCTGGAAGAGGGATGCTTTCTTACAAGGCGTCTTTATTTCAGGCGAAGTCAGTCACTCCTGAGTCATACCAAAACAACACTACACAGCCGACCAGCTGGAGAAAAATGTTCACACAGCCTTTCCCAAGCAGGGCGGGTCCAAGCATCGTGCCGATGTCCATCTGCAGCCCCGGTCCCTTTTGGAGAGCCCTTCCTCCTCTCTGAATCCTGAAACCCAAAAATGGACAGGAAAAAGGTGGAAAAGGGCCTGGAGTTCAAACTGGAGCAGCTCAGCCCCCTAGGAGGGATGCGGCCACCCCCCATTCTCCCTGCAGTGAGTCAGGGGCCTGGAGGACACCCAAACTGCACCACCCCGGCTCTCGAGCAGCTGCCGAGGCCAATTCCTTCTCCGGCCGCAGGAAAGCCTGCCAGCCCCAATTCCTGTTAGCGAGAGTAATCCATCAGGGGGGTGCGAGGGAGGAGCACAGGAGGCAGGAGGGGAGAAGATGGATGGGGAGGCAGAGAATGGAAAGAGGACATCTCCCAAGAAAACCAGAAAAGCACCTACACATACTATGTAAATAAATACCACTTGTTTGTCCCTAATTTTGACACACATGAAAATAGACCCTTTTGCTGGGGATCTCAGTGCCTGCAAGGGGTGTCCCTGCGGGGGTCAGACACTCCTCAGAGAACCCCTTCACATCAGGATGGAGGCAAGGAGAGAGCTTCAGACCTCCACCCACTGCTCCTTCCTACACCCCCTGCAGACCCAAAGGCTAAAAAGCCCCAGTTACTGGGCAACTTTAACAGCCCCAAGGAAAATGCATGATTCCTCCGCAAGCACATCTCAAAACTCTATTTCCTTTCACTGAAGCATCTTGTATCCCTCAAGGTTGCAAGCTTACCAAAAAAATGTAAATGGGAGGGACTGTTTCTGCATGACATATAAAGAAAAAAATACCTGTGAGCATGTAGGAGGAGAAACCATCCGCTCAATCTTTTTTGCCCAGGAAAAAGACCTATGTGAAGCCTATTATTGCAAACACCATCATTTCCCTAAAATTTCTAGGGACTTGGGTTGATTTGGCTTGCAGATGGGGACTGCCAGGAGAGACGCTCACATGGGTTCAGGAGTAGGAGCTCGAGGTCTTCTGAACATCACTGCAACAACAGCCAGTAACTTCAAGCACGATGCTGGCACTAAGTTACATCATCTTCTCGTCCGGGTCGCTGAGGTTTCACAGTACGGAGTCAGCATCTTTCTCAGCTCTGGTTGAAGCAAGTAGTGAGCTAAATAGGAAAAAATGGTCCGAAGCCAAGGCTTTAAAAGCTGAAATGACTGTGGCTTACACATGATCCACCGCTAAAGTAGGTCTTGATTTTTATTGAGCTGGCTCTCCGGTGAGCATTCCTGCATCGTCAGCTTCAAATTGCATCAGGCGGGAGTGTCGCACTCCGACTTGTTTGCAGCTTGGACTGCGGCTTGGTTTCCGAAGGAGCAAGCTGACAAGCCAGGTAGATTCAATCTTGCCATGCGGCAACAGCCTTGTGTCGATATTTGGGTGGTGTTTGGGCAAGCTTCTGTTAAAAGCAGTTTATTTTTCCCAAAGCTTTGGCCAGGAACTAAATATGCTAGAAGAGGCAAGACACACAAGGTCTATCCATCGGCTTCTTTCCTCTGGATGAGTGACAGTATTATTAACACTATAATCCATCTATCCAGCATTATCTGAACGTGATTCAGGACCCATTTCTGCCAGCCCTCCTCTGATGGTACCAAATGAGGGTACCCAAGCCTGAGGACATGAGTGGGTTTCCATTCTACCAGTCCTACCATTTCGTGAACCTCCCTTCAGCTACTGCTAGACAGGGGAGGAATGGTTTACTTCAGCTGGTAGAGTTCAGGGTCAAACTTCCTTTAAACCAAGAAGTTAACCCCCAAAAGGGCTGAACACTGTACCCAACAACTTCAGCAAAACTTAGAAGCCATTGGTGATGCTTGCCTGAATCTGCAGGGAGCTTGACACAGCAGCGGAATAGCTGTAGGGTCCCAAAACAAAGGCATCTTTGCTCCATTTCAGGATAACCAAGCATCTCAAGGTCTTTTCTTCACACAGCCCAAAAGAGGACGGTATCGCCCAGGTGGCAGAGGCAAGGTCCCATGGAGATTGCAAAGAGAAGCAGCAGAGAAACACTGACCCAATGAACATGTATACATGCATATACCGTATAAATAGATCCTTTTTTTTTCTACTTCTCCTCTGGGTTCATGAAATTAGATGAAGGCATCAAACTGGCCTCTGCATATAGGCTAGCAAATCATTCACCACGTGAACTGGGGCCGTCTGGAGATTTTACATCTTTTTTCCATTAGGAACAAGAGACTGTTGTAATTCTGGCACTGAGATGAGCTGAGAGCATCAGTTTCCATGCAAATCTCTATGATATCAGCCTGATTATGGGGAAAATAAAAGTTCGACAACACAGAAGCTGGAGAAAAGCCAAAGAATAGGCAAAATAAGAGGCTGAGCCCTTGTCTGAGCAAAGCTAAGTGGGGCCGGTTTTCCTGCTTTCCCCCCTTTAGCGTGGTCAGTTTGCAATCACACATCACTACCATATAGTAGTGTCCCTTCTTGATAAAAAGCTTACATTTGCAGGGCTGGCAGGTCTGTCATCTTGCCATTTGTCTCTCACAAAAGCCAGGAAAAATTAATATGTATCTTGCAAGTATTTATTACAAGAGGCAAAAGATGCAATGGAACTGGGGTGTCTTTAGGAAATGATCTGTAAACTGTGGAGGTAACCATCTGAAATGATATCAGTGATTTAACAGACACATACTGCACGTGCATTTTTACATACAGATATAAAGCAGGAATTACACTTTTGGGAGCCCAGTTTCCAGTCTATTAGCATGGTACTGCATGCAAGGACACACTGGCTCATGTAGCTCTGGGTCTGAAAGCTCCTCACCAAATTCCGTTGTATGGCAGAAGCTGAGAAAGCAAATCACGACAGCCCAGTGCCCTCCAAATCCCACCTGCCCTTTCCCTGCTTCTGCAGCTTCACCTCTGCTACCGAGCTTTCATTTTAAGGATGACCACTGTCATATTTCAGACCAAACTTTTATATGTGTATATATATACATACATATGCATGGCAAACCCCAAAAGGAAAGGCTTTCCTTGAGGAACTGGATCGATTCACGGTCTGTTTCCCATTTTGGATATGGTCATCGCCACACCAACTGCTCCTCCCCAGGTGGAAAGAGAGAAGAAGCCTGAGAAATAAGATCTGCCTGAAAATTTTTCATCAAAAGCTAGACGTGTCATTTTGGTGGAACGTTTTGAAATGGAGGCACTCTGAAAGTGAAAATTCCTGCATAAAAAAAATAGCTGAAGGAAGGTTTCCAGAAATGTTTGAGTGTTTTTACTCTCCTTCCCCTCCATTTCATGAGGTGCTAATGATGGCATGTCACAAGATGGCACAGAAGCTCAACTGCCCTATTGTATTTGGAGAATCAGCCAATACTCAGCACCAATTTAAAACACCTTTTTTAAATGTCAGGCTTCCACTACATGGGGGCCAAGAGACATTTCAAAACAAAGATGTTATTCAAAATGCATGGGGATATCTGCCTCTTCAAGCTTGGTAACGTAAAGTTTATTTTTAGTCAAAAAGAAGTCAGTTTTTGGAAAGGTCACTGAGAAAGCACAATTGGCAGATGCTGAGGTTAGCTGAATGACTCCTTCTTATTTAGCCACCCAGCCATGAGGACTAGGGAAGAGTGGCAGATGGCCCAGCCATCACTGGGAGAAAAGCTTGTTTTAGTCTTAAACACAAGCCCATAGACTCCGGAAATAAAATGTGAGCCATTGTGGATGCGTCATATTAAAGAAATAGTAAAGCGGATTTGACATTTTAAATATTTAAATGTTTCCCAGTCAAGATTGCCCACTGTTTTGGTGTATGTTCCCTTCCCCGCCGCCCCCATTCCTGACAGGGATAAACAAAGCAGCCCATACACCCAGGGCCCATCCTCCAAAGTTAAGCCATTTAATCACCAAAAAAAAAGGAAATAAAACAACAACAGACAGCAAATTCTGATAACTTGGTGTCAATGCGCTTAACTGTAGAAATCCATGTGGGAGAAAATTCTCCCAAAGATGCAGACTGAGCTGCTGGTACTGGTGGATAATTTTTTTTCCTAAGGGGTGAGGAAAACAAAGAGCCCAATAAGGGTAAAATCTGGCTGTCTCGGGGTGCACATTTTAGGTGACTATGTCTCACAATAGGAGAATTTAATGATCTGGGGAGAAAAGTAGGGGCTTTCCCTGCCACTCAGTTCTTTTGATTTTTATTTTTTTTGTCTGAATTTCTTTGCGTACCACGGGAGTTTACAAAATCAGTTCCTACACTCCCACACGCTCGCACTCTGCTCAGGATCATTACAGTCCTATTCCCATTACGAACCACGGGCAATGCTTTGATTTTCTTCTGCAGGCTAGAGGGATGGCAGTGTTTTAGCACGAGCATTTCACAAAGATATCTGCTCTGAGATCTGTGGGGAAATGTGATTTTATGGTGCTCTAGCGAGGCATTTAGCAAGGCATTTCACCCCAGGGTGAAGCAGAACTGAAATGTGTTGCTAAACGCAGATGCTGAGCAGAGATGATTTGACACCTCACCCCAGAGAACAGAGATAAGGTTCATTATTGCTGCCAACAATGAGCTTTTCCAGAACTGGCTCTTTTTTAAAGAAGTTACCTATTCTAGTAAGATGAGGCTAACTGCGCTCCTGTGGAAGTTAAATATCTGAGGGTGTTAGGATATTTAAACAGAATTTTCTGGTCTCATCCTGTTTTAGCAATGTTGGTGACCAGCTGAAGCTGAAGATGGTCTTTGCCGGAGCTGAAGGAATGCTTGCAGGCCAGCTTTGGGACAAAACTGAAAAAGAACAACATGGGCCAGCATTTTGCAAAGAAAGACCTACAATTAACATTTATCAAGAGCTGGAAAGACTCCTCAAGCCAAAGAAGACACCCAGGCATCTGCCTGTATGGGACCATAGGGACTCTGGTCTTATGGGCACGGCAATGGTGAAAAACCTCCATGGCAGAATGGCTTGAAGACCTCAGAGCCCCCCAAGGCAGCAGCGCACATGTCTCCTACCCATGAGGAAGGATGCAAGAGCATCCTTGGGAGAGTTTGCCGACACCAGCAGAGGCCTCAGACTGCAGCTACCAGGAGGACCAGGAGATACAGAAAAGCTACAGCAAGAGGTGAGTTTGAAAGCACCTGGGACTGATGTTTAAACTGACACGCAGAAGGCTGAAATGGTACTGAAAATTATACCAGTACTGAAAGCAGTAAAATGTAAAGAGATAAAATTCAGGGGACGCACATTCAAAATAAACGTATGGGACAATATTCAGTCGGCACGTGAGAGGATTTGGTGAGTATTAAAGAAAATGGAGATGGTACTTTGACCTGTGAAAACCAAAAAAAGTGCTACCAATGGCTCCAAGAAGCTCTGTGAAAAGCCAGAAACACGAGACTAGCGCGAGGCAAAAAAAGTTACTTCTCTGAGATGCAACAAACAAGTTGTACATGTGAGGTTAAACTCAGCAAGCAGCACGAGAACTCATCACAGGGGCTCTTCGCAATCAGTTTTGCTCTCGTTAGTTCTGACACAGGTGCTTGGGAAAAGCTGCCAAGAAGCTGTTTCCCACATGGACGTGCTGCTTTAGAAAACAGGTGAAGTTCCAGGAGAGACACTGGAAAGCGGAGACAACTTGTCAGCTCAGCTGCTGGGCAATCCCGGGCAACCATGCCGTGGACCAGCCTTTGGATGAAGTGACAGTGGTCACTTCATAGAGGAGTTATAGAGTCATAGAAGAGTCATAGAGGAGTCATAGAGGAGTCATAGAGGAGTCAGCATAACTACACTCATGTTACAAATCCAGGGTTATGCCTCACCAAAATAATATTTTTCAGGCCAGCTACCAAATTCTGCTACCCAGAAACCCAAAAGCTGGGTTTCGTGAAGCTGATGTGATTCTCAAGATCAATCATGGGTAAATCACCAACAAATATAGTTTAATTTACACGTAGACTTAAAAATATCAACAAGTTGGGGTGGCCGCTGGGTGTGTCTTTCCGTAGCACAAGTTCTGTGATGGCAAAACCTTACATTTTTATCAAGTGCATTAAACGAAGCATGCACAACTGGACGTGCCAAGATTTCCTCCCTCTAACGCAAGAGCCAAGTGCGAAACTAAACCTTTTCTCATCAGCATGAAAAAAAACATTAATTAAAAAATCCTGTGGTTGAAATACCCCGCAAAACAGACAGGGGCAACAGAAAACTACACGAGCCAGGAGAGAAAGTGTGAAATCGGATCTCGGAAAAACCTTACACATAAAGCCCCTTTCTTATTTTATTGCTTTTTGGTGCTTGCCACTGCTGTAGCGCAGCCAAGGCGCGTGCAAGGCTGCGGCTCAGCCAGACGTGCCGGCTGGGGGCAGGAGCAGGGCCACCACACAGCCCCATTGGGCCACCAAGGAGGGATGTGATGGGGGAGCTGCCGTCCCTCGTTACACAGCGGGGCACCAACGATGCTGGGGAAGGCCAGAGTCCAGGACAGAAGAGTCTAAAGGCTTGTTATGTATACACAATATTTACTCCTACATTTTTCCTATGGCTCTACAACTCAGGGGGACGGGGCCAGCTAGGACACAGGAGATTTAAAATCCTGGAGAGATGAGCAGGGTCTCATTAGCTCGGCTCTGGCTCTGCCTGCTTTCTGCCTCCGAGGCTACAGAAAGGGGCTCATATCTCTCACAGCACTTTCCCACAGAAGACTGTGTGAACGTTGAGCCACGAAAAGAGGTGAAGGAGGACAAGAATTCTGCAGCCTCTGGCTGGGTCTCTACCTTTTTCTCCTGCCTTTCTGCAGATGGACCAGCTGCCAGGCAGGTTGCGATGCTCATCTTTTGGCCCAATTTGATAAGGGGGCACTGGAAGGAGGGGTTTAGCTACGTACAAAATAAAGTAGAGGGAAGAGAAGAGCTCATGGGAAGCATGTTGTGTTACAAGGTGCTTTGCATGGATGGTGAAGGTGTGAAGAACGACATGGTCCCTGATGAAATACACTACTGAAAACACCAAGCAAGGATACTAATGCTTTTTGGACAAATTTCTGGAAACTCTGTAATTTCCCCATGCAAACAGCAGGGCTGGAGTTACCCAGTAGCAAGCTCAGAAAAAAACCAACAAGTTACTCCCCTTAATTTTGTTCAAGGAGGGCTTGGCAATGCCAGAGACACTTGTTAAGGCAAGGCAATTCCTACAAGGTTATTTAAAGGTGCAGAAGTGCTGCGAGCAAGCGGTCCTAATCCTAAACTCAGTGTTAATGCAGGCTTCGGACCACTGACACCACCAGCGTCCTTTGGCCAAGCCATCGGGCGAGAGCCAAACTTTCACCGTCTCCCTCTAAGTTAGGGTTGCTGCGTGCTCGAGAAATCTGCCTTGTGCTTTGAAGTGGTATTTATTAGAGCATGCCAAAGAGCTTTGACACAGCCAGTGTGTAGCTGCTAATGTGTAATAATTACTGTTGTATTAGCAGCACGTTGTACCAGCTGTCAACAAAATAAATTATCTAGGACGCTATTTGGAGCCTGAGAGCTGAGCTGTTCTGTTGGGCATCTAAGAAAAACATGCATTTTGTTTCTCATCATAAACTCTATACATAAACAAACATAAAGCTACTGCTCATAAATCAGTTTTCCAAGAGCATAAAGCTATCAAACTACACACAGCCTTAAGAACCAGTCTATGAAGACAGATTGCCAAGATCAGAGCTTAACGCTGCGCGAGAGCCCACTGAAGTCACAGCTCGAAAGTGCAAAACATTTGTGGGTGTAAGCTCTTAGCGCCATCCCGCTGCCAGGACCTGCGGGGGAACGGCGACAAGCCCCATCCACCATCATGAATCGCTCTACTTCTCAGGGAGATGGAGAAAAAGCAGGGGAAAACACCATCACTCACTCAAGTTTAACTTAGCTATTAAGGGAGAGGTCTCCTGAGATGTTTCAAATACTGTCCAGAAACTCCTGTTCGCGTTGCATGAGAAAGCTGCCCCCACCCCTCGCAATTTGTTAAGACTTTCTGGAGCACTGATGGAGCCATCAGCTCAGCTATGTACTGACACAGAATTAAATCCCAACCCTTCTGCAGATTTTGCCATGGACTTCAATGGCATCCATTTGGTCCTCAGCCATTAAGCCACTCATTATGGATAATTAGCCTAGAAATAATCTGCAACTGAGATAGCCACTGGCATCATCCTAGAATACTTCTTAAAAAAATAACAAAACCAAAGCCTCCAGACATCCTGCTACATCAGCATGGTTGGCCTGACTGTGAGCATGAGGTGGGGAGGCAAGGCCCAATGATGAAGATGAGAGAGAGCATGCTTTGAGGGTTCATACAGCCAAAGGGCAAATGCCTGGAGATAAGCACCATCACACCCAAGCAGCACCCTGAGATTCCCCGTTATTGCCTCGGTCCTGCCAAATGGGTTGACTGGAACTTCACAGTGTCACAGAATGGTAGGGGTTGGAAGGGACCTCTGGAGATTATCTAGTCCAACCCCCCCCACCCCCAACGCAGGGTCACCTAGAGCAGGTTGCAGAGGAACGCATCCAAGTGGGGTTTGAATGTCTCCAGAGAGGAGACTCCACCACCTCTCTGGGCAGCCTGTTCCAGTGCTCTCCCACCCTCAAAGAAGTTTTTCCTCATGTTGAGATGGAATTTCCTGTGTTCCAGCTTGTGCCCGTTGCCCCTTGTCCTGTCACTGGGCGCCACTGAAAACTGTCTGTCCCCATCCTCTTGAAACCCACCCTTTGGCTAAGCATTGATGAGGTCCCCTCTCAGTCTTCTCTTCTCCAGGCTAATGTGGTGGGAATCTGCAGGCAGTGCAGTGGCAGTGGTGAGGACGAGGAGCAAGTTTCTCCTACAGCTTGTTCTGGCAACTCTGCTTCATACCACCACATAGTTCCTGTGGGTTTATCCTCAGGCCATGGTCCCAGCACATACCCTCATGGCCCAGTGGTGGCACACCAGCAGGCATTGCCCTGCCCGGCACAGCCAGGGAGACATGCCCCAAGTCACAGGGCTGAAGCAAGCTGCCGTGCTGGCACAACGTGATGCAAAGCCCCCAGAACAGGTAACCCTGGCCAGCTGGGTAGTTTTACCTCTGCTTTTCCAGCCCCACGAACTCTAAGGCCAGTTGTAGGCAGGTTTATTTCGACACACACACGCTTTTCTTTAGGCAGCTGATTAAGAAGCCCAAGTGAAAAGTCTGCTTATCCGTAGTCTTTTACAATCTTCGCTGTAGCAAAGGAACATCATTAAGGGATAATTCAGCCTCCCTCTTCTTCTTGTAATGGCTACTGAAGGAGCCGACGGCAACGTCTTAACTTCAGTGTTTTGCATAAGTGCCTAAGTCAGGTGGGATCAGTCCTGACCTGATTTGATACACTAGCGAGTTCTATTTTTTTTTGGATATGTGAAGACTGCATATATACCAAATTTTGAGACAAGGCCAATGTTCTTAATTATATATACTGATCTGAAATACATTACTGAAATACATTATAAACAGAACCGAAGGGTGGTGGTCAGTCTTACAGCCATCCATTATGGAGCAGGCAACACTTACTTCCAGTTCGAAGCCCATTTAAGCATCCCCAAGCCTCCCAGAGAAGCCAGTGAGCTCTGATGCCTTGGGAGAACGGAGGCGCAGGCCTCTAGTCTGTAGTTTTTAAAACTTGAACCGATATTTTAGTTTCCAAAACATAGACATGAAAGAGGAAAAGCAACCAAAGCATTAGCATCCCTTTGTATTGACTGGCCTGCTTTAATCCCACAAGCCAATCTACAGCATTTAACTGATAGCTTCGAATCCGTAAGAAAGCAAAGGACCTTGAAAAGATCTGTTTTACAACTCTAAGCCGATGAGATATAGCAGCCAGGATCATCTTACATTATTGCAAAGTTATTTAGACAGCTAGAGCCATTAGCCAGGCTGCAATGAAGTCAGTGATGTAGAAAGCAACATAGAAAACAGGAGTTTTCCCCATTGAGAGTGTGGAGTTCGTGCTGTTAGCATGCAGAGCTGGATTTAGTTCAAGAGCTGCTGCCGTCATATTGGCTTTATGATACTCGCTTTGCTTCCAAAGATCACGTTGGAAGTTTCTCTCCAACAGTCTAGCAGATGTCATGTCTAGCGCATTTAGGCATCTTCAGATAAATGAAATCTCACGTATGGGCTCCAGTGTGGTGCAAATACCTCTCGGATGGTCAACGGGGTACATCTGAGCCCAACACCACCCAAGATGAACTCCATCTGAGTTTCTCTACAAAGACCCGCGCCGGGTGGACCTTTCCCACTGGTGGATTCTTTTCACTTCACGCAGGGTGTGAAGCAGCTGGACAACAATCTAAAAGCAACAATTAATGATGCAAACTAAAAAAAAAAAAAAAAATCTGTGTTTGCAGACACAAATGCTTCCCAGCAGGCAGAAGTGCCCTGTGTGGGTTTTCTCTTTGCAAGCATCCACTACTGAACCCAAAGCTTAAACAAATCTGTGGAGCTGTGAACACGGTTTCTCATCCCCTCTCTGACCCTTCCCATCAGGAAACCCTGCTGAAAATCAGTTCCACGCCCAGCGTGTATGGCAAAGCAAATACCAGTAACGAAGGAGTCGGGGGGAAGGCACTGGGACAACAGGCTGTAAGAGCCGTCAGGGTTGAGCCCTTCCCTATAAGCAAGCTCCATCACTGCCAACGCAACTGTTTTCCTCCCTCCCAAAAGCTCCACCGGCTGTCAGTGCATCAGTAGTGGCTACAGACACACATGCAGCCAGGAAGAAAAGAAAAAAAATCCCTCCTTTGCCTCTTCTCTCCCTTATTAAAAGCTCAGAGAAATGAGCATGTTAGCAAGCTTAATGAGTTACCACTTATCAGCTGAGCCCGGGTGACGGCACCGAGGACACACGCAGTCGATAGCGAACCCAAGATAAGACACATTAGCTCAAGCCGCAGTGATGGAGGTTTAAACTAATCCATTTAACCTTGAATTTACAATAGGTAAAGAGCAAATAACTGTTGCACCTCACCTTACACACGTTAAGTTGCGGCAATGTATCTGCTTAGTTTAAGCTCCTCGCTTCCATTTCTGGATGCGTGGCATTGGCACGATAGGGTCAAGACTCTCTTCTGAATCCAAATTCAGCATCACAGCACGAGAGGGAGGTCAAAACAAGGATTAAAAAGCCAGGCCGGTCCATAAGGACGGTGCAGCCTCCAGCAATGCTCGCTGGGGACAGAGTATCGCAGGAACTTTTCTCAGCAATGCATTTTTCAGCCCCATGTGTAATGAGATGATGAACTTAAGTCATAAGCATAGTCCCGTGCAATGACATCTACATTAGTGCCTTCCTTCTGACACAGCAAGATGTTCAAAATTGAGTGGAACAAACAGGAGGGAATTCAGATCAACAGCTCCGCTGAAGACACTCCCAGATTTTACAGCAGATGATCTCCGGAACTGCTGTATAAGCAAGCAGAAGTCTCCACCTGTTCATGCATAAATAAGATTAAAAAACCCAAACAGATGGTGACTTAATCCCCAACTCCATCCCCAGCTGACATTACACCAAATGAGGAACACGCCTTGCTTTAAACCTTTGCCTATACTGGAAAAATCTTCAAAATTGGGTGTCGGTAAGGACAAAGAATTGCCATTCCAAAGCACTGTGCTAATTTGGTGATATCACTCTATAAAGGGAGACATCCAACTTTAAGTACTGGTTATAGGCCCAGAGTGTTTGGCGGGATCGAGCGACAACTGCACGTGCAGAGGGAAAGTGGAAAAACTCGTGCCCAATGCCTCAAACAATCCCATCTGAGGAATGGAGGAACAAACAGCTGTCCATCTCCCCCGTACCCCGCCATCGCTTGAGGTGGCCTCCTCTGAAACTTCTGGCTTATTTAACACACGCTTAGTTGGGGTATTCTGCCTTCAGGCCAGTACCATCCGCCATTCACCACCACTCCATCGTTGCCCTACTGAAGAGCCTTAAAATGCAGAAATCCAGCCCAAACTGCTGCTGCTATTCAAGCAGCTTTAAAAACATACCTTACGCTAATGACGCTTCTTAAAACAAAAGCGTGAGCTTGTCTCCGGTCTCCTGGTTCCTCTTCCCCTGCTGAAAGGCCCGATGTCCCTCCGTCCCCGTGTAACAGCAAATCCGCCGCCAGCCAAGGGAATCCCCCTCCCTGGCTTTGCACAGCAACACTCCCCTTCGCGTCTGGGACTGGGGAGAAGGGCCAGGCCCCCCTCTCAGTTTCCCAGAGGCAGCCAAAAGGAGGATTTGCTCCTCCGTGTTTATTGTGTAGCAGAAGTGAATTTCCATAGTGCTCTGGCTTTGCCAGGGCAAGCCTACCTTGTGGCTCAAAGTGGGTTTCCCGCTGCGCAGGAACCTCTGAGAACATCCCAGAGCATGCAGCTGCTCATCACCGTCTCGTACTTGAACCATCCCACCTTGCTTCACAGACTTTACAGTTCACCTACAGCAACATGAAGCTTCACCCTCCTGAATCAGTTCACTCCGTTTCTGTTCTAAGGGACGACTTACCACCTGACCCTGGGGTAGGAAACATTAGAATCACAGAATCGCCTAGGTTGGAAGGGACCTTTAAGATCATCGAGTCCAACCATCAACCTAACTGACAAAACCACCACTAAACCATGTCCCTAAGCACCTCACCTACCTGTCTTTTAAATACCTCCAGGGATGATGATTCCACCACTCCCTGGGCAGCCTGTTCCAGTGTTTGATAACTCTTTTGGGGAAGAAATTTTTCCTAATATCCAGTCTAAACCTCCCCTGGTGCAACTTGAGGCCATTTCCTCTTGTCCTATCGCCTGTTACTTGGGAGAAGCGACCAACCCCCACCTCTCTACAACCTCCTTTCAGGGAGCTGTAGAGAGCAACAAGGTCTCCCCTCAGCCTCCTTTTCTCCAGGCTAAACAACCCCAGCTCCCTCAGCTGCTCCTCGTAAGACCTTGAAGGCAGTTTTTCCTCTTCAGAAAAATACTCCACCATCTTACATTGCCCTTCTGCCTGAAAGAAGGCAAAACCCCCACACAACCACCTCAAGATTGTTTCAGACTGATTAAGATGTACCCGGTTCAGAATTTCATTTTCTTACCGATGAATAGAACTGGAAAAATCATACGATGTTTAACAGGACCCAAATGTTTTTGGTCAATTTTTTAGAAAATCCAAAGCAGGGAGATGGATTTCCATCATCCTCATGGTGTTCCCATCAGCAAATACACAGTAGACTTTCCCCCTTTCTTCTCCCTGCAGATAGGCCCAAATCCATGGTTTAAGGTCCCTAAGCAACTGGCCGGTAGCTGTGCCATGGGCACAGACACACTCAGCAAAGATAACAGACCAAGGAGGCACAATATCCCGACCACTTGCGTAACTGCTCACTAGCCTGGCTTTGGTCAAAAGAAGACCTGGAGTTTAAACAAGCCCAGCTGACTTGGTCTGAACAGATTAGAGAGCAATCTAATCTCTCAACAGCAGAGTCAAGAGAAATGCCTGCACCAGCTGGAGGAGAGCTCCCATGGTGACATCTCCAGTGCCCAATGCATATGGAAAGAACCAGGTTCCTTGTAAAAACACAGGTTCACCTTCCACTCTTCCAGCGTAACACCAATAGCCATGAAGCCTTTTTATACTGGTAGGCTGCTGGACTCAAGGGGCTGGTATCAGAAACCTCCAGACAATGAAGTATTTTCTTGGTGCTACAGGATCTCCCCACCTTTAAACCCATGGGCCTAAATGTCTGACCTCCCAACTCGTACTTCGTATGTAGAATGAATGAATTTTCAAGCTAGCTTTTACCTAGGGTTTGAAACAGATGAAATATTGTTCAAATCTGTACTAAGTCAGTGTTGTTTCATTTGTATTAAAGCAAATCTGAAGTAAGAGTTTGACCAATTAATTTTATTATTTTCCTGATTGTATTAATTTTACATAGTACAAAATTCTCTTATTTAAGCAACTTGAAAAGAAAAATACGAAGTTTCGCATGAAGCCAGCATAACACATTTTGCCTAACAGGAAATACGTCCTTATCAGGTATTTCAAAGCTTGATGTTTTCAGTAAGAGCTTAATTTGTACTTATGTTTCAGAGTTCACATGTTCATATGAAACTTTCAGACATCTGGATTCCAGGTTCAGGGTTTATTTGCATACAAAAATATATTATAATGGAAAAAAGCATTAAAAGTTCTCAACTATATAAAATTACAAATATATTTTCATAAAAGCAACTTTAAATTAAAATTCAAGCTATATTTTAAAGCAAAATACAGCTGCAACACTTAAGTTATCCTATTCCCTCTGCTGCAAAGTAACAAAACTGATGTTGCCAGTTAAATACTCATAGGATTTTACAAAGGTTATGTTCAGAAGGTGAATATCTGGGGTAGCGAAGTTATCAGACAAGGGCAGCGGTTCTCGGTGACTGATGTCACTTATCCTTCCGATGACATTCATAGGCAAGCACAATGCCAAAGATTCATTTCACATACCTGGAAATACAAAACAAGAAAGATCACTGAGTTCTATATTAAATAAGATTGCACGTTGTTGAAATACCAGACACCCTATCTATGCCCAGCATGCTAGGCTGCCTGACAGGCCAAAGTTACACCTTTTTTTAATTAATGTGAAAGCCAAATGGTTAGTGTGTAAAAAATTAAGGCAATTACTGTTCTAACGAGTGCATTAGGCTTGAAAAGGCATCTGTACAAAGTTCTGTGTAACCTCAAGCAGATAAATACAACTCCTCAAAAACACGATGATAAATATCAGATGGCAGTTGGACTTTTTTTCCTCAGACTTTCTGTGTATGATAAAGATAGTGCCACTAAGACAAGTGGCACTGGATAAATGAGACTCTGCTGAAATCACTAGAGATTTGCTTAGGTTGAGATAAAAAAAAAAAAAAAAAAAACAAAAAACAAAACCAACAAAAACCCACAAACCCACTACAGCAGGTGGCAATCCCTGCCCTCACCTTCAATATGCCTTGCAAGGGGACAATGAAACCTACATACTATACACAGTCGCGCTGTGCAAGATACAACGACATATATTTGTGACCATATTTGCTGGTTTGGGGTTTCCTTGCTCTACGCAAACCTTCCGAAACTCAGAAGTTTTTCAGAAGAGCAGTCAATTAGGTTTCAGTGGTAAAGATGGAGTTGGCTTAAGCATACATCCATGACAGAAGTCAGGAAACTAGAAATATATTTTAAGTAAGAGAAGCGAAACCAGGATGAAGACACAAGAAAGATGACAGGGAAGTAGGAAGCTCATAAGGGCAGCTGTCTTGAGTTAAGTCCAAGACAGATGGCCAAGGCTTCACGAATTAGAGGGAAGGGAAAATACCTGATGAATACAAGAAATTCTCAGTTCATAGTTTATTAGGGGGGTTTTGTTCATGCAGCTATTTAGGTCTAGTCCTAGAATTTGTTGTTTTGGGCTCTATAGTCTGGTTCCATACCAAAAAAAAAGTATCATGCCCATAACAGCACAGGAAGATGCAGAAAGAACAGGCAGAGTACACAGCTGGAAATAGGAGGGTGTTTTTTTTGTTCTTGCTGGTTTTCTTTAAAAATCATAATGAAGGACCTAGTACCGTAACTGGAAAATACAATTTCTAGATAGTGACAGAAGAAGTGATCTAAGTTTCATTCCTGGTAAAGACAAGCACAAACAGGATTTTGACATTTAACCTAAGTATATAGATACAGATATCTGCTCCTTAATTCTTTCATAAATCAAAGTCTAGAATAAACAGGTTTCCCTCCCCTACAGTTACTCGGATTTATAATGAAGAAACAAACCCCCACGTTTTAGCTGAGTTTTGAGTATTTAAGAAAGTGATGTTTACTTGATCTATACACTGTCAGGAAAGGGTGAATTGCAGCTGCCTCAGAGGTGGGGACCGGAGTTCATTGAGTACAACTTTTGTCACACAAGCTAAACTGCATACCTTGGTCATTCAGGCAAAGAACAGAATTGAGTCTATTTTACCTTTTTATCCACATAATGATCCATATATAAAACTATTGCAACCTTTCCCTTCCCCCCCACCCCACACATTGCCTTTCATCGCTTCTTTGACAGTACCAAGTGAGATGCAGCCTACTAACAAAAATTCACTTACTTGCTAGTGTTCTGTCAAGATCAGCAATGAAGTCCTCCAGTTCTTTTGTGTCTCCAAGCTTTGCTGTAAAATAAGAAACAGCTAATACTGCTTGGTCATGCCATATTTCTCTGGCCAAAAGAAACACCGGAACCACACAATCCCCCAAATCATTTTCAGCGGTATCAAACGTGCCGTGGATTATTTTCAGGTAAGTGTGATAGGGTTGCTGCAGTGTCCAAATGCATTCTTAGAAAACAGGGCAGACTGAATTAAAATTCTAGTTTTTATTATTTGTCAGAAGCAAAGTAATCCTCTTGTTTAGTTTCCCTAAAAAGCAGAGGCTGACGTGGAGAAAAAAGCTACATGTCAACTAATTCACGTCCTTGCTACTGTGGGGGGAGTCCTTATTGCACATATTCAGATATTGCATTCATGGCCCTAATCAAACCCCACCCAGTTAGCTCCCAGTCCTACCCAAATGTAAGCCTCTTCAATCACGTCAGTATCACTGGTTTGCTGTGATGTCAGATCCTTTGATCTTGGTCCATACACTATAAATTTAGATCCAAACATCCACCTAAATTCCCACTCCTGAGAACACCACTGGTTCCATTCAATCTAGTTTTACTGCCAGTGGCTCCCTTATCGCATTTCTGCGGTCTACTCCAAGCTGATTCCAACTCTATTTCTGTCTTTTTGTCTTCTCATCAGGAAGAGCATCTTGACCTTTAACGTAATTCCTTGACAAGTATTTCCTGCCAGTTTAACTGAACTTTTTTTTTTTTCTACTTCTTATTAACTATTACTCATCATTTCTCCCTAGTATCATGCTAATGAGAAAAAAGAAAAGGCATTTTACTTTTTTGTGACTGGTCAATGTGGAAGAGACATGAAAGTGTGAAAAGCTCCTGAGCATGCATCTGAGAAGACTAGCTGGAATGAAAGCACCATGTAGTGCATACGTATATCTGTTCATTTATTTCTACTCCATTGTATGTCTACTCCAAAGTTAATTGAGTTAACCTAAACGAAACAAGCTCCTGGGGAATTAGATCAGCTGCAAGCCAGAGCCACTCTGAAACAGCATAGGTAAAGAGGAGGAAGGAATTACCAATACATGATCGTATCAGCAGCACAAGGTTTATATGGATCCCAGTAACTGTGTTGCTTCAACGGCAGAGTATAGTTTTGGAGAAGTCACCTACTGCACCCCTGCATTCAGGCTTAATATTTCTTCATATAGATGGGACACTTAAGTTACTTAGTTGCTTAAGTTAATTCTTAACTTGTTTTTTCTTCTAAGTGAAATATTCTGTAAGTAGTACCATGATTCCTCATCAACCAAAAAAAAAAATTATGTAATTTTCTTTAGCTTGGTGTTTCAAAATCAAAAAAGTTGCCAGGTCACCTGCAAAGAAATGTGGACGCAGTGTGCTATTGCTATTTATAATCAAGGCAGTAATACCTGAATCTGTACTGTGTGCTTAACCGTAATTCTTAGTTTTGCTGTCATTTAAAAAAAAAGTCAATGCATGCATGTGAATCCTGGCTCACAGAAAAAAGCCCCGAGAGTTGAGAATTATGAAGAAATGCCAACAGTTAAAATTAAGTTTACCTTTACATGGAGTTACTGATGGAGATGGCAAGCTTGGAGTAGATGCAGTTGGAGAGTTAAGCTTTTCGTCACTGAGACTGAAACTATTTCTGTAGAGTGAATCTGCACCTGTAAAAAAAGTTACATTAAAGTAAATTAACACTTTCTGCAATTTTGCACTAGAATTAAAGAGAGAAATGGGACATTTCCTACACTGGCTTCAACATCTGTAGAACTCAAATTTACAGACTTTAAAGCCAGAGGGACAAATAAATCATCTATTGTGTGAAGGCTGTTGTTCCCACACCTACTGTTAAAAGCAAGCAGTCCTAGGCCAAATCCTCACCCCCCAGTAAGGGAAGTGTCAGCTCCCCCTGGGGTCAGCGTCACTTGGAAAATGCTCCAGGAATGGCAATTATCCCACATCCACTACATTAGGCCTGGTATGACTGGCCTGATTCACAATATTCTGGGAAATTCTGAGTTATTTTGAAATTCAAATCAATTTGAAAAATTACCTGAATTTTTCAAAAGGCATTTTAAAAGCTGCGTAAAGAGCTCCAGGACAAAGACAGTCCCCCAGAACACAGAATATATTCAGTCCTGTCCTCATCCCTGAAGCAAACTCACCCAGTTCTCCATACTCTGCTGCTTCAGGTCTTGTGTTCTAGAGAAACTTTACAGCATCTTTTAATTTTCTTTTATTCTGTAACTCTCTGGAGTTCACAAAGCAGTAAAACTGTACACAAGATGTTCTGCAATCTTATTTTAGGTAGTCTTTCAAAGAAAGCTTTTATGTGCCATGGAAAGCAACGGGAAAGGTTCCAATACTGTTCTGATGTTCTTGGATTTTAGACAAGGCCTTAAGTTTCAACAAAATGATCTTTATTTTTTCTCTTTTCATAAAGAGAGAGTTCCATGATGCACAGTGCACACAAAGCATTAGTCACGGCTTCACTGGAAGGAGGAATTGTCATTGTGTCAGAGCCACTAAAACCGCTGGCTCCTGCAGTTTTGAGCCAGTGACCTGAAAACTGTAGTTCTACAAAAGGAAACCACTGTATTCTGAACATGGCAATGGTCTCCATTTATTTGGCACATTTCCTAGGAAATAAATGTATGTCTCATTATATGAGGTGGCGACTACCACTGCTACCATTGAAGCCGGCAGTGTTGCTGCCCACCTGCCAGCACACATAGCATTTGTCCTTGGAGCCCCAGCCTGGGAGGTGGTTACATTGCATTAAGGCCATCCAAGTCAGAGTTGTCACACATCCCTGGACACCTGTCCCATTTGCTGTGACAGGAGATGACTGCCTTGGATATGTTGCTGAATTAGCAAAAGGGGGCAGGACCACAGCTTGCCTTGCCAAGATCTGCACGTCTACACCTTCTAACACCACCATGATGTCTGCAGATATCAGAGTCCACCCCCCCAGCTGACCACTCCTCTACCATAAGTTCCCCTACCTTTGGGAAGAAAAGCATGTGTCTACACCCCATCTCCTCTAGCCTGCAGCCCTTACCAGCATAAACCCACCTTCCACAGGAGTACACAGGTACAGTGCCAAATCAGACCAGGCAGGACAACTGCATCTAAGCCTGTCAGATGTTTCCTCAGCTGTAGGCTCACTGTCTATTTGTTTCTTCTGTGCTAGCTTCCAAGCCTACCTCTGCCACAACGCACACTGAAGAGGCTTGTGTGAGAAGCTTCACCCCAGAATATCTTCCTCTTTCACAAGCATGGTGACCCACCGCAGTGCCATGTCTTTCTGTTTGCTCTGCCATCATCTGGCATCCTCTTCCAGAAAACACACATGCTACCTGCAGCTCTGTGCAAACGTGAGCGATGATGTGAATGACACCCGTTATGAAATGACACCCTTATGAAATTCAGTAAGGGCAAGTGTAGGGTGCTGCACCTGGGGAGGAATAACCCCATGCACCAGTCCAGGTTGGGGGCTGACCTGCTGGAGAGCAGCTCGGTGGAAAGAGACCTGGGAGTCCTGATGGACAACAGGATGACCATGAGCCAGCAATGTGCCCTTGTGGCCAAGAAGGCCAATGGCATCCTGGGGTGCATCAAGAAGAGTGTGGCCAGCAGGTCGAGGGAGGTCATCCTCCCCCTCTACTCTGCCTTGGTGAGGCCACACCTGGAGTACTGTGTCCAGTTCTGGGCTTCCCAGCTCCAGAAGGAGAGGGAACTGCTGGAGAGGGTGCAGCATAGGGCTACTAAGATGATTAGGGGACTGGAACACCTCTCTTATGAAGAAAGGCTGAGGGATTTGGGTCTTTTCAGTCTGGAAAAAAGACGGCTGAGGGGGGACCTTATTAATGCTTACAAATACTTCAAGGGTGGGTGTCAGGAGGATGGGGCCAGGCTCTTTTCAGTGGTGCCCGGCAATAGGACAAGAGGTAATGGGCACAAACTTGAGTATAGGAAGTTCCACCTAAACACGAGGAAGAACTTCTTTACTTTGAGGGTGGCAGAGCACTGGACCAGGCTGCCCAGAGAGGTGGTGGAGTCTCCATCTCTGGAGACATTCAAAACCCGCCTGGACGTGTTCCTGTGCAACCTGCTCTAAGGTGACCCTGCTCTGGCAGGGGTTTGGACTAGATGATCTCCAGAGGTCCCTTCCAACCCTGTGATTCTGTTACCTGGGACTACTGCTTGTCCAAATCAGACACCAGTTAGTATTTCTTGTTCAGAAAGGGTGGTGTGCTTCTCCATACTAGTTTTTGTTTGTGAGGTTTTTTTTTTTTTAATCTTCACTCTTAAGTGCCTGTTCTCCTCTCTAAACCTGAGCAGATCAAACCCAGCCTAATCAAAACTTCACATATTAGAAAGATTTGAGGAATACAATGCAGAATTGAGATAATTTTAGAGAGAAAAAAGGAAAAATAAGCAATTTTAAAAGCAGCTCCCAAAAAAAACAACCTAAAGGGGGAAAAAATCTGACACTGCTCTGCAATGATGTTGTGCTACAGTGTTGTAGCACACAGTGTTGTAGATGTTGTGCTACACAATACAAACCCTGTACATTAATGGACTGAAGCAACAGCTAAAGGGATGATAAGTTCCAGCTTATAGACCAAATTTCAACTAAAACCGCATTTCCTTTCAGCCAAGATGCAAACCTCAGTGACCAAGAAATTTAGCATGGAAAATTCTAGCTGTTCAGGAGAAAACCCCTATCATCACAAAAAAGAGCCAAGTATCTCGTAACACCTCACACAAACAGACCTGTAGCCAAGACTACAACTCACTGAAACACGGACGGAACAGACCATCAAAGACAGAACACTTTCCAGGCAATGTATTTCAAAAGTGCAAAACGAGAACTTCCAAATGATTTTGTATTTTAAAGGCTTTAGAGCTAGTTGAATTAATAAAAAAAATAATCCGGAGCACAACAGCTACAAAACAGAGTGTACTTTTAAAGTGGTGTCTGTGTTACTAGTATGCAGACACTAAATGTAGTGATGCTGGGAATTTGTATTACAAACCAATCCCCATACACCAAATCTAAAGCTCCAGTTGCTCTTATGTATAGCTGGAATAAAATGTTCTTTCTGTGAATGCTTGTGAGGGCAACTCAAATTACGAAAGCTTTAATAAACCATTTAAATTGGCCGCAAACTATTCACACAATTCTTTTTATTTATATCCATGCACACATCCCAGCTAGCAGTCACCTTTGATTCTTTTTGTGGTTTTTCTCTCCATACTTCTTTTATAAGCAGTTGAAAGTACTGACCGCTCACCTTGCAATGTACAGAGACCAAAAAACCTCATTATTTCATACTAGCTTCCACAAGCCTTATGCTGGGAAATATTTACAACCAGGCAAAGAGAAAGACAGAACTGTTGCTTTAAATATCTGAATGTTTTTCTTCCTGTTTCAAAAGGTGAAATGCTTTCACAAAACAGTGTTATCTTCTGATGGGTTGTAATATTAACAGTTCCAGGAAAACATCAACATTTATCTTTCTCAAAAAGCAAAAATATACTTTAGCTACTGGCTGTGGCTTACACATGCCACCAACCAGCAGAAATTCTGGTGATGGAAGGAGGAATGCATTAACTCCACCATCAAGGTCATTATAACTGCCAAAAATGATGTACTGTTAAAAAACATGCTTCTGATACCCATCACACAAAAATATCTGCTTTGGCAAAGTGTGGCGGTAGGGCAGAAAGCTCTGAGAAAAGGACGCTTTAGTCCTTGCACTCTACCAGCTGCCACAGCCAAGATTTGCTCATTCACCTCCAATAATGGCCCTTGGAAGACTTCCACTGCCACACAAACGCAACATCCCCTGCAACCCAATAACCAGAGGCTGACGCCAAGGATCTCTCATCGCTGCCACTGTCCTTCCTCATCCAGCCCCTCTCTCACACTGCCACACAAGTTCATCTATCATCCATTACTTATTTTTCACTTGGTATTTTCATTCTACTGCCTGTGCACATATATAAACTATGCCCCTTTAGCTGTTTCAACAAAACACTCAAACTATCTCTTTAAAAAGGGGCCTTAAAATCTGAAAGTTAAGCTACTGAGTTGATTTACATGAGTCAAACAAAGCCAATAGCTGCAAAATTAGGGGTTTGGAATAAATATGGGTGTATTTTACTTTGGCAAAGTAATCTGTAGTTAGTATTGACCTTTGCTATTCCACTATATGGTTAAACCACAATGAAAAACCACGGCAATACCATGTAAATATAGAACGTCGCCATGAAATGAGCAATTTAAAGGTTCTGGGCAGTAATTAACTCAAGGAGGAAAACCTCAAACTTTTCATTTTAAAACAGACAACGGAAAAGTTCAGCTGTCTGACTTCTTTAGCATTATGCTCTTTCTAGTACCACAGTTCAGGATACAATTTTAAAGAGCACTAGAGTGGGTAAAATTTTTACTGCAGTTTTCAGTGGGGAAAGTTTTTAGAGGAAAAATAAAAGTCACATTCCTAAAATTTTCAGAGAGGAGCTTTAAAATTCCACTTAAGCCTCTACAAGCCATAAATTCATTATAAAGCAACAGCTCAGCATTTAATGAACAGACTGCACAACTCATTCCTAGTGAGAATGTAGCCTACTTGTTAAAATAATAAACAAGATAAAATCAGGAATTTCTGATGCCAACAGTACAAGTGCGAAACATTCATGATGCAAAGAGCTTGTTTCACAATGCATATGTTGCAGCCCTCAAGGATAGTGTTTATTTTTATCATAATCAGTTACACTTGGCTGCGTTGGTTGGGGTTGTTTTTTATTTTGTTTTTGCCAAGCTAACAAACATCTGTTTTAACACTGACACAAAAATCACACCTTTTCACTATCTTCTACATGCCTAGGCTTCATGATTTAAAAGATTTCAGATCACATAGTTACAAGGAAGTTACCTAGGAAGCCTGAAACTCAGATGTACAAGCGTGCCTTCTCATCATATACAAAGCTTACCTTTCCACTCCCCCACCACACTTATCTGTGAGGCAGTGTTTCCAACTCCAACCTTCCCCTTTATTAATGCTTTCCTTCTAATGTGTAAGAGAAACAAGTATGCTGGAGAGGTAAGAACAGGAAATCTTACAAAAAAGCACATTTCTCATTAAATTGAAATACCAGGAGAGAAGCCTATGCACCTGAAACTTCCAGGTTTCCTTCCTTTTGAATGTATTAGTAATTTAATAAAACATTATTTCTCAGATGATTTAATAAAAGGTTATTTCTCCATGAGAGTCTCACTTCATTTTTTCTTTATAAATACTGCATTGCCTTCTGGATAGAGACAGACCATTAGAAGTTTGCAGAAACAGCCCTACCTCCTTAAAAAGTTCTCCTCTTCATCATATAATACTGGGACTTGCTGCTAAGACCAAAGGCTCATCTATCCCACATCTCATAGCAGATGCCTATAGAAGAGTTTAAGAGTGGTGCTGCCACAGAACTGATAGTTCCCAGATAAACTCTACCAGGTTCTAGTGATGCACAGATCAATACTTTTTCTAATACTTTTTCAGTGGCGTCTTAGCTTACAGTAGTCCCCGATGGCCCTGTCCCTCCCATTGTGATTTTATCTAGTTATTTTTTGAGTATGTAAACTTTTATCATCCATGATACCTTACGGCAATATATTTTGCAGTTTAACAATACACTACGAGACGAAATAGCTCCTCTTATTTCTTTGAAACATGCTGGTTTAATTTGATTTCCTCATACTGGGTGAGGTAGCAGTCACTTTCCTAATGACACTTAGGATTTTCTGGAAGACTAGCTTGTCCCCACCCAAGTCATCTCTCCTTTGGGCAGACAGTCCCAGTCTATTTAGTCATTTGGAAACTATTTTATTTTTTCAATAGTTTCTTTTGCCTTTTTCTGTACCTTCTCTACAAAAGATTGTAAATGGAAGCAGGCTTCTCAGGATGAGTGCTGCAGTATTAACAGTGGCTTATGCTTCATCTCTAGATAGTGGAGGCATTAGCACAACCACGCAGAGACATCCATGGCACGTAACCACAAACGCTTACGCTACACCAGGCACCAGATGCTAACAGCTACTGCGCAATCCTGTAGTAGACCCACACCTGTTTGATTTTGAAATTATAAAATTAAGAGTTCTAGATCCACTCAGGGTCTTCTGTTGTGTTTAAAAGCCAGGAGGTATTTGTCAGAAAGCATTTACTCACTCCTAAAAATAACTATGAAGATACACTGCAGGCTGTATGAGTGCAAGAACTGAATGAAGACATTTATTTTGCAATGCTTTTAACAGAGAGGTTGGAAGTTGAACCTGCCTCAAGAAAACACATCTGGAGCTAGAAGTGTGAAACATTTCTGAGAGAGCACAACAACAGATTATCGTTTAGCTTTTTGGTGATGTCATAGCTTTGGCACAAGAAATGTTAAAGCACTTTCCTTCACAACCTCTCATAAAGTCCAACTTTCTATTCATTATCCTAAGCCTGAGCTTGGAAGACTGTCCTGACATTGCCATATACTGTACTAGCACAATGCACTGAGCGGACTTACAATGTACATGGTCAAGTCCGCACTTTGCAAGCTTCCTCCAGCACACCAGCAAATTATATCTGTAAGAGTTCGTCAATATAACTACATCTACACTAGTGGCTTTTGCCAGCAGAGCACTCTGACACAAATCCTATTTTATCACAACCAACATAGGCTGCAAAGAGCTATAAGGTATTCCTCAGCTTAGAAGTTTCAACATGATTACTAACCTAAAGTACAAAGCTGTTACACTTCGATTTGGTCGAGTACATCAAGTTGAAACATAACTGGTACTCACTCACAGCCCAGCAACTCAAGAATGTCTGCTGGAGTAAGTCAGCAGTTGCATCATGATTTCCAGCACTGACCCAGTCAGCTGTTGTGGTTAATGTAATACTTGTGGGCCAAGAACTAAGATCATCACGAACATCTGCACATGCGAGCCTTTCTATTACTGTAAGGTCTAGAGTCCATTGTGTTATGTACAATACTTAACCAGGGCCAAGACAGGCCTTGTCCAAAGATCATTTAGTCAAATAACAGGACAAGTTGTGGGAGAGCCAAGTACTGTCATGCCCATTTTCCACAGTAGTGTCTTCAAATTCTTATTTTTTCTTACGAGCCTGAAATATGTAATATAAGAATTTCAGGTAGTACTTTTGGAGCTAGTTCCCTCAAGAGAAGATTTTTGGGTTAAAAGCAATATTCCCAGGATTAAGTATATCAATAAAAATCTTCTGTAAATACCTCTGTTAAATTAAATGGGCTCATCCTCATAGCAGAAGTCCCAGGAAAGGAAAGTCTTTCCTTACCCTACTACAAAACAGTATTTTTCGAGTATGACCTCTTGATACAGGTCACTGGCTTCCCGTAAAGTTGAATTTAAGACTGATTCAGGGACCCCGAAACAAACAGTTGTAATGGTTTAAAATGTTACCTCCCCTTTACAGCCTAGAATCAAAAGACATCACTGCAGGAGTGGCCAAAAGACACATATGCCTAACCTTCAGCCACACCACATGAGTTAGGAGGATTAGATTAACCAACGAACAAGAACAGATAAAATATAATAGTCTGAACTGTTCTGTACATACATGACAAAGTGTACTTCAAATAGTCTTGGCACTGGATAACAAGATTTTGCAAAGACGTAAAGAGTCTTCATGAACAAGAGGATCATTCAAGCTATCTGCAGATATAATATTGTTGGAATTTCTGTTGGGTTGCTACAGATTCATGTTGTCAGAACTTGCTCTTTCAGCCCAGTTTCTCCTTGATCCTGCAGCGACGTTTATAGCCTAAGCACTACCATGGGAAAAGCGAGGTCATGAATTCAGCACTACATCTGCACTAAATGATAGAGACCAAAGGAAACGTGAACCTAGGGGGAAAAAAACGCTTGAGTTTGAATAAAAAGAGCCTGGGTAAGTATTCTACTCTTAAAATAGATGCAGGGAGTGTAGCTGTATTACATCAGACAGTGGAGCCTGTTTTATAAAAGGGGCTCTTTATAAATCTGCAACTCCTCTCCGATCCTACTATAACTTCAAAGCATGAAGTTGTCCACACTGAATGATGCATTTAGGAATAATAGTTTTACTGGGCCTGTTCTGAGAAACGAGGAGAGCCAGCTAACTTTGTTTCCCTTCCCTTAAACATATCCTCACATGCTTGACACTGTTGGACCCCAACAGATCACTCTTAGTGCGCCTCCTGGTCCAGTACATGCCAGTCGCCAGAAGTCGGTGACTTCTGATTTCTCCACAGCCACTTTTCACATGATGCACTACCAAGGGAGGAACCCCAGCACGGGAGAGGATTTGAGAGCTTGACAAGTTCCTCATACAAGATCCTTAAGGACTTTGACAGATCCATCAAACCCTGTCTATCCTGCTATCCTGTTAATGCCGTCAGCCTAAATCAGTGCAGATTTCTGACACCAACTTTTATTTCCCAGATTTTCCTGAAGATCTGGTCTGCCAATTTGCATGAGCACGTTGTTTCTCACCAGGCCTCCTGCCCTGTCAGAGAACACCATCTTCCTCAAAACGCCCTTCCTGCCCATCCTAAACCAGCTGTTTTAAGCTCTGTTCGAGATTTAAGTTTTCTGAACCACAGCGGATATGCTAAGCAACTACAGATATCTTGATCCACACGAGAACATAAAGTTCTTGATACTGTTTCGGCTTTTTTCTTGCTTTCTCAACAGTAGATTATTTCACTAGATAGAAGAATCTTCACTCCATCAATTTAAGTGCCTCATGTGTGGTAAAAGTACGTGAGAAGTTAATATATTACAATACTGAAGACTGCACAAGAAAAAGCAACACTAGGGCTGTACTGCTGCAGTTAATAATACACTTGGATTTACAACATGGCTCACATATTTCATCAGCCTAACGCAGTAAAGGCAGACCTCACCTTACACACCCTCAGCCATCCAAAAGGCTGGTGTCTAGCCTAAATCAGGTGTGCATTTCTAAACCTCCCTCGGAGGGAAAGAGATACTTGCAAGAAGCAGTTCACCCACTGTATTACGAAAACACGTAGCGGCATCTGGATCCACATACCTCCACCAACTACAGGGAAAAAACCAAACTCAAAAACACTACAAGGAAAGGTATCCAAGTGCATGGCAGGTAAAACGTTACCTGTCAATGAAATTAAATTAATCCTGCCCATGATGATGAAATAAAGGGCTCTGATAATACAGAGAAGCTATGCTCTCACAGCTTAAGCACTAGGAAGATTATATTAATGTTTTAGTGCTAAGTCAACAGAACTGCGTGGTAAGTCGCTGAACTGATGAAGATGCACAACAGAAATAAAAGGAGCAATTTTAAGTAACTGAAAAGCAGATAAGCATCTTACAACTTCCTGTACAGTTTAGGAACTAAAAAAAAAGATAGGTATAGCTTGTTTTTAGCAGAACTTACTTCTGACAAAGCAACCCTTGAGTCTACTGCTCCCGAGGAGAACAGCAGTTTCCAGCCTCACTGTCTGGAAGAGAAAAGATGTTTTCTCTCCCTGACTGGCAAAAAAAAAGTAAGAGGGGTAAAACTTTTTTTCCAAGTTAACTAGAAAAAAATTAGTTCTAATTCTATGTTTTCTTGCTCAAAGCGGGTGGTAAGTCGGCATCGGCTTCCCACCCTTCTCATGCTAGGTTCTGCATGCACCGTTCCTATACGTCTTGTATACTCCAGTACAAGTTAGCTTAAAAATTATCACCTCCAAAACAGTGGTAACACTAAACCAGAAACCTGGGTGAGTTTCAGCCTCTTCTGGAAAGCACAACATCAGCTCATTCTCTCTAAACTGATCCTTCAGCTACTGGGACGCAACAGACAGACCCTGTTAAATTCAGAGATTTTTTTTATTATTATTTTAATTTTTAGAGCACCGGGACGCCTGGGTGTTCCAGCAGCCTGGCGGAAGCCCTGACCTTTACCTAGGGCCACTTTTTCAGCCTGGTCTGCCCAGGAGCCCCCCTTGCTGTGGCTTCTTCCCCCCGGCCACTCGCCCCCTCTCCCTCCCTCCCTCCTCCGCGGTTCAAAACCAGCGGGGCCAGACTCTG
>VYZM01008468.1:6728-45126 GCA_013398915.1 Dromas ardeola | reverse complement strand
GGGGATTGGAACACCTCTCTTATGAAGAAAGGCTGAGGGATTTGGGTCTCTTCAGTCTGGAAAAAAGACGGCTGAGGGGGGACCTTATCAACGCCTATAAATACTTAAAGGGTGGGTGTCAGGAGGATGGGGCCAGGCTCTTTTCAGTGGTGCCCAGTGACAGGACAAGAGGTAATGGGCACAAACTTGAGCATAGGAAGTTGCACCTAAACACGAGGAGGAACTTCTTTACTTTGAGGGTGGCAGAGCACTGGAACAGGCTGCCCAGAGAGGTGGTGGAGGCTCCATCTCTGCAGACATTCAAAACCCGCCTGGACGCGTTCCTGTGCAACCTGCTCTGGGTGACCCTGCTCTGGCAGGGGGGTTGGACTAGATGATCTCCAGAGGTCCCTTCCAACCCCTACCATTCTGTGATTCTGTGAACAGCTGCCTGCTACCACAGGTGGGAATTGTCACCCCTTGTCCTCCCATCCCACCTTCTGGCTGATTTCAGTTGCTGTTTGTGGTTCAGGAGGGGGTGTCTGCACTGGCTTTGTGGTGGTGGAGGGTGCAACGAGCATCAGAGCCTGCTGCGAGGAGGGAATCTCACAAAACTACAAGGGCAAGTGTAAGGTCCTGCACCTGGGGAGGAATAACCCCATTCACAGGTACAGGTTAGGGGCTGACCTGCTGGAAAGCAGCTCTGCAGAGAGACCTGGGAGTCCTGGTGGACAACAAGTTGTCCATGAGCCAGCAATGTGCCCTTGTGGTCTCCTGGGGCGCATTAGAAAGAGCATGGCCAGCAGGTCGAGGGAGGTCATCCTCCCCCTCTACTCTGCCCTGGTGAGGCCACATCTGGAGTACTGTGTCCAGATCTGGGCTCCCCAGTTCAAGAAGGACAGGGAACTGCTGGAGAGGGTACAGCGGAGGGCTACAAAGATGATCAAGGGACTGGAGCACCTCTCTTATGAGGAAAGGCTCAGAGACCTGGGTCTGTTTAGCCTGGAGAAGAGAAGACTGAGAGGGGACCTCATCAATGCTTATCAATATCTAAAGGGCGGGTGTCAAGAGGATGGGGCCAGACTCTTGCCAGGGTGCCTGGCAACAGGACAAGGGGCAACGGGCACAAACTGGAACACAGGAAATTCCATCTCAACATGAGGAAAAACTGCTTTACTTTGTGGAGTCTCCTTCTCTGGAGATAGTAAAAACCCACCTGGATGCATTTCTGTCCAGCCTGCTCTAGGTGAACCTGCTTTGGTAAGGGGGTTGGACTAGATGATCTCCTGAGGTCCCTTCCAACCCCTACCATTTTGTGATTCTGTGAAAAACACATGACTGGATGGTCCTTATCCAGCCCCATGGCTGCTGCCTGCCGTGGGTACGGAGCAGGATGGAGAGGCAGCAGCCTGCCTTGTGTAGCTTGGTTTACCCTTGCAGTGAGCCTGTAGCTTCGCATGTGGCAGCAGTGCCACTTCGGACACTGCTGGGAGCCCCTTCACCATCGCCATGGCTGCCTACCCGCCACCCCGCCTTGTGCTGGCATCTGTCTGTGGTTATGGCTCAGCTGCTGCGAACACAGCCACGGGGCCAGCTGGGACGGTTCGTTACAGAGGGTGACCTGAGGAGAGGAGCAGGTGGCAGGGGTGACACGGGGGGCTGTGCAGGGACGCGGAGCCATGGCCCCAGCTGCGTCGGCCAGGGCATTCTCCAGTGGAGAACTTTCCTTATTCTTGGGAGAAAGATATTAGCACTTGTCCTGAAGTCAGGTTAACCTAATGTTTATACGTGCCATTGCTACCGAGTATTGCTCTTGCGCGGCCTCTCGCTCATTTTAAATAAAAGCTGCCTGAGCAGCAAAATACCGGTTCTGTTAAATACCCACTGGGGAAGGCTCTGTCACATTTAGTTATGGCCAGTAATACTGAGAACAGACATCAGGTGCTATTCCGTGCATATGCGTCAGGAGCTATGATTACGTTTGTGTGTTGATGAGACTATCTAGAATTAAAATAGAAGAGTCGAGGACAGGGAGAGGGAAGAAAAAAAATCTCTCCAAAACTTCTTGGCATTTGCAGACATGTTGTCATTGCTCTTGTAAGACATAAAATGAGAAAAACAATATTCTAGACAATAAACCATCTGTATCTAACAGATTTGATCACCTCTCCTTACTGGCTGATATGGAGGCATTTATTTATTTTTGCAGTGGATCAAAAGAAGTTCTCATGGTGAAGTTCAATCGTTATTTATTCTGCGGCTTCCTCCTTTCTTGCGGTCTTCCTCTGTTTTTCTTTCTGCTAATAAAAGTGGCTACAAACAATCCTTTTTGAAGACAGTACTGACATAGACGGAAAGCGAGGCTAAAACGTAGGGAACAAGAAGATAACGAGGGCATGACGTCAAGAGCACGAGCAGGATGAACGACAATAGACACCAGGCAGAAAGGAGAACCATCGAGTACATGACTCACCGCCCAAAAAGACAAGGACCTGGCCCCGCAGCTGACGTCAACTCTCTTTTGCCCAAGCACCTACACATATGGTCAGCCTTACTGTCCGTGCACATCCCCATCAAGCACTGGTTGTTTAGTCTCACGCTTGTTTGTATAGCAACACATGACTTAATGGCTTGAGAGCAGCCCTGAGATGAAGGACTTGGGGGTGCTGGTAGACGAGAAGCTCAACATGAGCCGTCAATGTGCACTTGCAGCCCAGAAAGCCAACCGCATCCTGGGCTGCATCAAAAGAAGCGTGGCCAGCAGGTCGATGGAGGTGATTCTGCCCCTCTACTCTGCTCTGGTGAGACCCCACCTGAAGCACTGCATCCAGCTCTGGAGTCCTCAGCACAAGAAGGACACGGACCTGTTGGAACAGATCCAGTAGAGGGCCATGAAGATGATCAAAGGGCTGGAGCACCTCTGCTATGAGGACAGGCTGAGAGAGTTGGGGTTGTTCAGCCTGGAGAAGAGAAGACTCCAAGGAGACCTTATAGCAGCCTTCTGGTACCTAAAGGGGGCCTACAGGAAAGATGGGGAGGGACTCCTGATCAGGGAGTGTTATGATAGGACATGGGGTAACAGCCTTAAACTGAAAGAGGGTAGATTTAGATTGGATATCAGGAAGAAATTCTTTACTGTGAGGGTGGTGAGGCACTGGAGCAGGTTGCCCAGGGAAGTTGTGGATGCCCCATCCCTGGAAGTGTTCAAGGCCAGGCTGGATGGGGCTTTGAGCAGCCTGGTCTAGTGGGAGGTGTCCCTGCCCATGGCAGGGGGCTTGGAACTAGATGATCTTTAAGGTCCCTTCCAACCCGAACCATTCTGTAATTCTGTGTGTTTCTGTGACTTGGAGGCAAACGATGTTTTAGATCAGGCTTGAGTCTATCCGTTTTGTGAGGAAGACAGGCAAAATAACCAAAGGCTAAAAGTCCTCCTGTGCCCTCCCTATTATTTCTTCTGAAGATGGTCAAGCAGTCTCACAGCTGTCTGGGACGGCGTCTCATCGTCACGAAGAGCACATGTGTAGCACATGAAGCTGTACAATAAGGCTTGAATTGTTCAGGGGCCACAAAATGGGGAAGACCTGTCCTACTTTTTCCTTCTCATACTCCTGGCACAGACCTTCTGCATCGCTTTTGTAGCAAGTTTGTCGCATCTTCTGTTGATCCAATTCAACACGTTAAAACAGCAGAAAACTAATCCTGCGAGAGAGTGAGCTGTTTTCCGTTGGACTGACTTGAACGGACTCACCTCAGATAGGTGAGCTCCAGAGCTGGTAAAAGGAGCGAGTGACGTAGGCAGACAAGAGAACAACTGCTTCCCTGCAGGGATACAAGAGTTTATCCCTGGCATTCTCTTTAAATTATTCTTTTACACTCAAATTTACCATTTTCAGAATCACTTCTTGGCATGCTGAAGAAATGATTCCATAAACTTCCCTTCTTTACAGCCATGTGTTTGGGAATCTTCTTTCCTTAAGAAAACCTGGGCTTAAAAATCCTTGGTCATGTTTACTGCTCCATAGACGAGTCTCTTAGCGTTTCTTCCAGTAAATACTCATGTTTTCTTCTGCAGCTTCTTCTTTCCCCTAAGCAGCCTGTGATTCCACTGAATGCAGCTGAGATCCAGCTGGTGAATTTTAATCTTCTGCGTAAGCCATTAGCTTATACAAGAGGGAATTAAAGATTGATTTTTATGCCTATCCGCTCTATGTTACAGCCCATATAGCCATGTGTCTCCATAAATATTCTCGAAGGATCCCAACACGCTGCCACTGAATTAGATGCGTTTTTGCCGTTGATGCCAACAGGATCAGCCCGCATCTGGCAAAATGAAGAGGTGACTTTTAAGCGCAGTGCCCTGAAACCCTGCAGACTGACGCGTCAGGCTGCGCTTGTTTATCGGTGGAAACATCCAGCGCAACTTGTAATGTAAACCTCAGCTACTGAATCCCTCCCGTCTTCTAGGCAGCCGTCCAAGGTGTATTTAAAGTGAAGTTCTTCTTGACCATTCGACACAGTGTCTCCAGTTCCTCCTCAGCTGGCGATGCAATGTTTACAGTGGTTTCCTACTGCATTTTTAACCTCACAACCTTGTGCGCCACGTAGCTATTTAAATCAACAAATCTTGCCTGTAAATATGTTTCAGGGAAAGACTTTTAAAGCATTAGCAGGTAGTCTGATATAGCCAAGTTGCAAGGCTCACAAGGTACTAGTTTTCTAAGTGAAACACGGAGTAATTTGGGACACAAAACCTTGTGTTGCAACACCGAAGAAAAGCCTAGAACTGGTTTACCTGCATTTGCTGCAGGTTCACTAATGTAGGTTTTCAAACTGTGTCTCAGAGATGCCTACAGATCCATTAAAAACTTCTGAGACATTCATGTAAGACGGGAAAAAAAAAAAAGGCAAATTTAATGGAAGTAGGTTAAAATTCACAGTACATATGCAGCCCCATATGCACATATGCAGAAATCTGAGCTGCAGAAGGGGGAATTTGCAAGTCAGAAATGGCTGAAAAGTTCTGGTCTAATCAATCATTTCTTTTCACTGCTTCAAAGACCAAGAGTACCCCAAAATATCAATCCTGTTGAGTAAGCATCATGTTCCCACAGTTAAAAGCAGATGTTTTGTGAAATCTCATCCCGTCTTCTCACTGGTTTTGGTGCTAGACAAAAGCTAGAGTGATAGATTCCTGCCTGTGGAAGCAGCCTGTAATTTTGAATATGCAATTTCCAGGTGTCTTCTAATATTTTTCAGTCTGTGAAAACAATAATTGTTTACAGAAGTAACTACCAAGTGGCTACAGTAGATGCGTCATTTAAAACCTGGGAATGACAAATATAAGCCCACCATCGCCAAGCTGCTAGCTGACGGAAAGCAAGGGAACCCAACATTTAGACAGCTGTGGAGAAGAAAAATGAAAACTGCCGGAGGATGAAAAAGCACAGGTGCCAGCCAGACTGACACGTGGAGAAACCCAACTCCTTCAGCCACAGAGCAGGAATAGACCCAACATCATGGGTATAACTTGTCTCCTGTTCGGTGCATCGCAGCCCTGCCCTCGGGATGCTCTTTGGAAGGGTGTGACGGTGGTTAACACGCCAGTCTATTTCATCCTTCACGCTGCAAGTGGAATTGCCTATGTGAGTGAATTGCTAAACTTGGTCTCTAATGAGGACAGCTGCCTAATTAAAACTTGGCTGAGATGAGCCATGCATTTCACATAGGCTACCTAACTACCATCAGAGGCGTAACAACCTGCATTTGTTGACAGTCGGGCTAAATACAAGCCTGTGACCTGTAGCTCAATCCACGACAGCAGTGGGAAAAGCGTGTGTCACACAGCAGTGTAATTAATCTTGAAAAACCGCAAAAAAAAAACCCCAAAACTTTCGCCACAGATCTTTCACAGGATTTTCCTTCCTCTTCTCCCAACCTTTTCTGTAGACCTTAAGCCTGAACCTGGACTTACGGCAAACTGATGCAATTCCTTTTGATTTTCTCTCTCACTCTGATTGATACACAATGGATGCAAACTCATGGACCAGCTTACTGCCACCCATGACTGTGGCCTTGCAAGCAAAGGAGATGTCTTCCTGCTGAATTCTGCCAAAACCTAAACTCACCTTCTCCACCCCATTACACTTCTAAATTTTCTGCTTGTCAAATTAACCTCCTAAACGCAAACACAACGTAGCCCGTGCGGTTTTCTCTTCCTCTGACTTTCAGTAACATGAGGCAGAAGGTCTTGGAGTTTTGAGTGGATATATTTAAATAAGTTATTTACACTGAAACATGTTTATGTCAGTTTAAATGTAATCGCTATTGTTGCAGCTGGATTAAAAGTCATTGAAACTGATAGGTGCAATTGTAACCTATATTGACATTGCTGGAAGGAAACCGTTCAGTGAGAGCTTCTGTCCACAGCAGAGATATGCAAAACCACTCAAGAATTTGGAAGTTCTGGGTCAAGGGACTTTGGCTCAGCATGGGAAAGGGAGAGGAGTTCAGGTAAGGAGAGGGATGGCAGTGAGTAAATAAGAGAGAAGGAAGTTTCAAAATAACTCGATCAGATTCTCTTTGGTGCCTTTTTGAGAGAAGATTAAAGGAATAGTGTCGCTTAATGAAAGGTGTGTTCATATTATCAATCTGACTTGGGGCAATAGTAACTTTGATGCAGATCTGCTGTTGTCTCCAGCTGCCTTCTGGTGGTTTCAGTTTCTAAGCATTTTTCCTGTGCATGAGCTGACTTCTCTTTCAGAGGAAACTTAACTGGGAGACCAGCTCAAACATACTCCAACTCTACAGGAGACATACAGGTCCCAACCAAAGGCTTGGACCTGAAAACATGGAGTTGGTCTTTGCTTGTGTAATTCTTCTGTACCCAGGCAAGTACTCTCTTGCATGTTCTTGGCGCAGAACTGCTGGAAGTACCTAGCACCACGTCCGTTTCTTCACAGTGGTGTAACAAGCTAAATCTCAGCTTTTTGGGTCAAAAGAGACAACTGCTGACAACCTAATTCCTGGTTATATTTGCAGAAACACTTCTCATATCAAGCTGCATGACAAGTCTTTTTCTTCCTTTCCTTATTGGTCACCAGGTTTCTCCAATGATACCTAAGTTTGTTTTGCAAGTACAAAACATTGCCGATATCCTGAGAACAGAATGTCTAGGAGCAGAGCAAACTGGATGGAGTGCGTTATAAAACCAAACACGAGAGATATTGGGCTGTAATATACATTACAGCCAGGTTTTGGGGAACCTTCAATCCGGAGTTCACTAAAAGTCACAGCAAAAGTTCATGTCCATCAGAAAATCCTCAAAATCCAACTGCAGAGAGCATGCACTGACCATAAAGTATATAGGCAAAAGATCACAGAATCATTGAATATGTCAAGTTGGAAGGGACCCATAAGGATCATCAGGTCAAACTCCCTGCTCCTCGCAGGACTACCTAAAACTAAACCGTATCACGACACCTTATGACTAAGACTCCTTGAACTCTGGAAGGCTTGGTGCCATGACCACTTCCCTGGGGAGCCTGTTCCAGTGACCGACCACCCTCTCAGTGAAGAACCTTTTCTTAATGTCCAGCCTGAACTTCCCCTATGCAGCTTCATTCCATTCCCTCGTGTCCTGTCACTGGTCACCAGACAGAGGAGATCAGGACCTCTCCCTCCACTGCCCTGCCTTGAGGAAGTTGTCGACTGTGATGAAGTCACCCCTCAGCCTTCTATTCTCCAAGCTGAACAAGCCAAGTGACCTCCGCTGCTCCTCATAAGTCTTGCCCTTGAGACCTTTCACCATCTTGGTTGCCCTCCTCTGATCATAGATACCCACAGATAATGCTATAGTGGCAGTGGAGAGATATAAGATGCTCTATTTTAGCGTGAGATCACTTCAGACGTAGGAGAAACCAACCAACACTGCTTGAAAGTCGCACTAGTGTTTCCGGATCTTAATGCAAGGAGGTGGATGTTGTCTGGTAGTTTTTATTCCCCTGGAGCGCAAAGGATCAACCAGCGAACAAGTGGAAAGAAGTGGTCAGAAAGCCAAGAAGACAGCAAGAGAAATGTAAGTGAAGGGACCATGGCAGTAAGCCAGGAGGGGGAGAGAGCCTGGCGGCTGGAGTGCTGTGTGGCAACTGGAAGTGAAGAAATTGCCTCCTTTTGACTCTGTTTTCAGGAAAACAAGGCTGTGCACATATCCTCTGCCTGGGCAGATTGCACACCAGACTCTGCACAAGACTGAGTGAAGCAAAGAGTTTGTTCTTCTTCCATTAAGTTCTCCCCCAGCAGAAGTCATCCAAAGAGTCTCCAAAAGAGTCCGGTAGCAGTAAACATCAGTTTAACAGGATAATGTGAAACTTTAAAAAATGCAGAAACCCCATACACATGAATGCAATGTAAAACCAACTTTATTTTCCGTGTCATTAGATCATGAGCTCCAGCTCAAGGCAAACCGGCGTTTCTACCTCCACCTGATGCTCCTGCCACCATAGAAAATAAATTCCGAGTGGTCAGACACTGGAATAGGCTGCCCAGGGAGGTGGTGGAGTCACCATCCCTGAACGTGTTTAAGAGTCGTTGAGATGTGGTGTTGGGGGATATGGTGAGATAGGGGAGAACTCTGTAGAGGGGGGTTGATGGTTGGACCTGATGATCCCAAGGGTCTTTTCCAACCTGAGTGATTCTATGATTCTATGATTCTGTAGGAGGGTTGGTGTAAGTTAATGTGCTGGACCATGAACTGGAGAAGCTGTATTCTCTACTTTTCCATCAGTTTTTCTTCAAACCCTTTCATGACTACCACTCCATCAAGAAACTTGTACCATTTCAAATGCAAATGAGAAACAGTTGTTGTTTTCCACTTGCTTTTGCTCTGAATTGTTGAGAAATTGAGGAGTTAAGGTGGCTGGATACTGTGCTACTTCAGAAAAATGGTAATTTTGTTAAGAGAAGAAGGAATGTTGACTCAACAGTGGATGATTACATACAAGAAACAAATGAGAATTTAAGGCTTGAGAGTCTTGTATTTCATAAAAAATATCTGACACACAAACCACATTGGGAAACAAATTTTAAGTCTTGTGAAATGAAACATATAAGGAAACTTTTATGTATTAAAATAAGACATCTCTCCTAATTCATCTCCTCCAAAAGTAAAACAAAGGGCAGTGAAATTTTCAGGCAGATGTATTTTACATCAATGCTACTTGCTCCAACTAAAATTTATGCATTTTCTACCGTTTCTATTATGATATTTCACACAGCCACATACGCGTAGCCTGTTTGGCTCAGTCATCTTGTAATTCACATCCAACATTGTTTGGGGACTGTGTGTTTCCAGAGCCTTAACTCCGGCCGAGAAATATAGGCTCTAAATTAAAGTAATTGATAATTACAATTAATAATAAAATATACCTGTGGCCAAAATACCTGTCCAAAAAGATATTAACCACATCCCCAAAATGAAAAATGTTCCTTGCCCAAGGGGAATCCTTATTAGATTTTTCTGGGAATGCTGAATATCCTCCGGGTTTTGTGGTATGTTTGGTTTTTTATTTTTTCTTTTTAAAAATGTGCATGGCTTTCCGTTTTGTCTGTTTTACTTGTCCTTGTGGGACTAAACCAATGCTTTGGTTTTTTCCATGGTCCAGAAGCATCTTTCTCTTGTATTGCACCAATCTCCAGGTAACTCAGACCGGCACAGCCACAAGAATAGGGGATGTCAGGAATGGCAGGGGGGGCAGGATGTCGTTCCCATCCACCCTGCTGAAGCAAGCTACCAAAGCAGGCTGAAAAAAAAATCAAGGTTTGCACTCCCTCCCGTGCCCTGGTGGCATTAAGGCAGTAGGAGGCCAAAGGAGAAGCCAAGGCGGCTTGTTTGCCGAAGGCATGTGGTTGCATATGTTAGAACAGAAGTGGAGCTCTTCATTTGTTTGTCTTGCACTAGTGCCAATCATGGACCAGGACCCCGTTGAGCCAGTCACCATACAAACCTGGAACAAAAGCAGTAATCCTCGCGCTTTGGTTAGCCAGTAAATCACCCTTCTTTAAGGGACGGGGATTTGCATATTTATGGTTGGGAAATAACCGTCCTTTGGTCCATTGGAGCCTCTCTTGTTAGGAGTGCGCAGGGGGGTGTGTAGATGGGAAGAAAAGAATCAGTGTTACAGCCAGCGACCACGTACCGCATCCAGCTCTTTCCTCTGAGACAACTGCATTTTGATTTAAGAATAATTATTAAACCCCTGTTTTTTTTCCATTTTTCTCAGCCTCGAATAATTTTTGTGACAAGCCACGGCAGCATCCTGTCTTCCTCGCAAATGAAAGTTAAGTAAGCCGTACTCTAATTCTCCCAGCCAGAGGGAGGATCTGCGGCAGCCACTTCTTCCATATGCTCATTTTCTATTTCCAACTTTTATGTCATAAATAACAGGCTTTCAGAATTGCCCACTCCATACCGCCCAGCACTGATTTATCAGTTTTATTTCTACAGCAGAGGATTTGCGTAGAAAACTAGAGTCAGAGCATTTGCACAAGAGGACAACAGATTAAAAAAAAATAACCAGACACAAAATACCACTGGAAAACACAGGCTTTGCCACTGCAAAAACCCAGCTCTGCACAACCGGGTTTATCCTGCCATGGTATTCAGAAAGGTGTCTGTTATGCCGTTGCATCCAGGATTACTCAGGCCACGAGTCTTACTTAAAGCAGACCTCAAAGAGCAGACAGCAACTTAACACTTACGTGGTGTTGTGCCGGGCTTAGCACTCGACACAGACACGAATTGTCACGTAGAGCGAGTTTACAAGCCCTCAGCAAGTACGAGGAGCCAACAAAGGGAAAGAGAAGACCCGCAGAGATAGCAATAGCTGATGTTTGTGGAGAAAAAAGGGGTCTCTGCAGTCAGTTTCTGTCGTGGTGGGTCAGGCCAGTGTGGCCACCAGCCGCTGTGGTCCTCATTCCTCAGGAAGGCCCGGGCTTCTGTCAAGACGGGCAATGCTGGCAAGAGGTTGTCTAATAGTAAACAGCCAAACACTGAGGCAACTTTATTTGGACCAATTAGCTGCCATTTCCCCAGTGGCCGCTTCTGCTCCTCAGCGATGGACGATATAGTGAGACCATCCATCAAACATGTTAGGAGAAACCATACACGGCCATAGCCAGGGCTCTGTTTGAGCAAACCCAGGAGGAGCACGGTTTCTTCCAGAAAAACATGCTTCCTATGTTGGGAGATAATTGAAAGGAATTTGTACCTTCCGCGAATGGACGGCCGCGAATAAAATATTCATGGCCTGATACAACTGTGTGTGGGCTGCTCCTCATACTGATTTGACTGCTCCTCATATTTGATTAGACTTCGCTGTCTCTTCCCTGTCTATCTAAGTATAATTGGGAGATAACCAACCTACATTGGCTGGGTGAGGTTCCTGCTAAGCTGTTGATTTGAGTCTGTTCACAGAAGCGAACGGCAAGTGCCAGAGCCTGAAGCAGAGAGAGAGGCTGGAGGAGAAGTACGGCAGGGAGACGGCAAAAAGTTTTTAGCAGCAAATTGTCAGATAAGCTCAAGAAATCCTGTGAATCTACATCTTTCAGCACAACGTGTTACAGTCGAGGTGGCACATCAGAAGCAAAAAGGATGTCAGTCTTGCAGATCTCAGCATTGCAATAACTGTTTTCAGATATTTGGCATCCTGAGGTGCCCGTGGCTTTGAATTGGACGTAGGGGTTCCCTGACAGCAGAACTGTCCAACCTTTTGATTTTTGATGGATTCCCTGCTTACTGAAATTCCCTAGTGACGCTTTAGGCTCCTAAAGAGATTTACACCTATCAATGTCACTACAGGCCTGTTTGGGTTTTGTTGTCTCTGTATCCTGGAGAAGCACCTTGCGGATGCTTCCGTGTACACAAATCACAGAATGGGTAGGGGTTGGAAGTGACTTTTGGGGATCATCTAGTCCAACCCCCCTAAACAGAGCAGGGTCACCTTAGAGCAGGTTGCACAGGAACGCGTCCAGGCGGGTTTTGAATATCTCCAGAGACGGAGACTCCACCACCTCTCTGGGCAGCCTGTTCCAGTGCTCTGCCACCCTCAAAGTCGAGAAGTTCTTCCTCATGTTGAGATGGAAATTCCTTTATTCCAGTTTGTGCCCGTTGCCCCTTGTCCTGTTGCTGGGTGCCACTGAAGAGTCCGGCCCCATCCTATTGACACCCACCCTTTAGATATTGATAAGCATTGATGAGGTCCCCTCTCAGTCTTCTCTTCTCCAGGCTAAACAGACCCAGGTCTCTCAGCCTTTCCTCACTAGAGAGGTGCTCCAGTCCCTTGATCATCTTTGTAGCCCTCTGCCGTACCCTCTCCAGCAGTTCCCTGTCTTCCTTGAACCTGGGGGGCCCAGAACTGGACACAGTACTCCAGATGTGGCCTCACCGCGGCAGAGTAGAGGGGGAGGATGACCTCCCTCAACCTGCTGGCCACGCTCTTTTTAATGTGCCCCAGGAGACCATTGGCCTTCTTGGCCACAAGGGCAAATCCCACAGCTGAGTGTCACAGTCCTGAGCAGCGCAATGACAGTAAGGTACCTCCTGACATGCCTATACTGATTCACATCTGGATGCTCTGCAACACCAGAGCTAACCACCAGAGCACGTCCTCACCACCTGGATTAGCACTCTAACTCCTGAGCAAACAAATCATGCTCTCTCCTATGGATCCCAAAGCAATAAATTTATCAATGGCAAATCTAACTGCTTCAGTCCATTCCTTTGAATTTCCCCAGAAAGACATTTAGACCTGCAGGGAACATTATTGATAGAAATAAAAGTTCCTTCAACTTCAGGTACTCTCTGAGCTCATTTCGAATATAATCACTGTGTTGCTTAGCTAAAATTTGGTTAAACATCTCCAGTAACAGACTCCGTTCATGCCTGATGCTGTTTGTGGATCCCTGGATGTCTTTTGCATTACTATTTACAGAGCCAGGCCTCAAGCAGGTCCAGTTTGCGTACGCTTATAGATAGTTTTTATGACAGTTTATTACTTGTGGTAAAAATCCTTGTCTTGAACAAGGACTGCTCTGCGCTAGGCACCCTGCAGGGAACAGGAAAACAGCTCCTGCTCTGGTCCTCCCTTCCTGGTTTGCTTTAAAAGTTTGACCATTTCTCACATGAAATCAGTCTTGGAAATACCATGTATTTCCTTCTCCCGCCTTACTGCATGCCTAAAATACCTCTAGGAACCTCTGAAAACCTGAAGCTCCTCTTAAGCGTCAACAGCACGTTCTCAAATACTTTGTCTAGACTTGAAATATGCTTAAGCAGCAACATCTGAGTGGCGAACAGACAGCGTATTTAGTCCACGATAAATTAACTGGAGCGCAGGCTAATCTTCAAGGCCAATGCCTTCTGCCTCAGCTTACAAGCAGTAGACTATAGCTTCTCTTCAGAAGCCTGACCGATGCTTTCTGCATATTTTGTGATCTCCCAAAAGGTGCTTCTGACTGTATGTGGGCTCAGACACCCTCTCCCAGTGTCTCTGTTCTCAGCTGGTATGACATAAGCCCAAGCAACTCTGCTCTCAACTTCAGATCCCCAAGTCAATGCCAAGGAGAGCTGGGTTACGTGAATACGAGTCTAATTCAGCCGTTTAAGCAGATACAAACCACCACTGACCTCTCTGCACTACCTGAAAGAAAAAAAGACGACAGCGTTTTCCTGTGCTCTTACTACAAAACCAGAAAACAAACAAGACCACAGCCTTTCGTGGCCATGAAGACATTCTGGATGCAAGGCTTCCCTCTAGTGGGAAAATCCGTGAACTGACCACTTCACAGCTGCGGTTTCAGCCCCGAAAAACCAAATGCCAAAAGTACCCACAATGATGCTGTTGAACCAGCAAGTGGCAAGTGCATTCACAGCTGAAAACGTCATTATGCTTCAATCTTGTGTGGCACACTTAAAGCTTGACCCCTTCCTGGCCGAGGGATTCATTATTTGGCAAGTCTGGAGATGCTAGAGCTGAAGGGATGTGAGAAACTGCCCTTTCCACCACAATTGCTAATTCTGGACTAAACTTTTGTGATCCACACGACTATCAGGTACAGGATTTTCCACTAGGGCCTGGGCTTTTGGAACAGGTTTATTCCCTAGGACGGGAAGTATCCCTCTAGGGTACAGCTGAGCCAAAACAATCCCATTATGGCCAACCACCTCTCCCTGCTTGAGACATCTTTGAGCAAGTTGTTCCACAGCAAGCGGCATGGTGAATACGTAGGATAAAAACATCTTGCCATATTTCTCAGGGCTGTATGTTACTATATAGAGAGATACATGTCTCAATGTGCTAAACAGTGATTTCATTATTTTTTTTTTCTTAACTACTTACAGAGCTCACGTTAAACCAGTGAATGTTGCAACTGAATGGAAAAAACCTAATAAATGTAATGGGCCTAAGTTTGATGTCCATAAATATGCAAAAATTCCAAACCAAAGGCAAGTGTGTACAAAATAATTTATTACAGCATAACATATGTTGGCAATATTTTACAGTGAGTTTTCCATTCAACAATTTTGAATCTAAACAGATGACACACAAAGGAGAATTTTAATTAGAACAGTTTATTTGTCTTAATAAAATCCCCTCTTCATGAACTTATATTTGCCTTTGAGGGGCTAGTTAATATTACTGAAATTATTTACATTGCAGTGAAATAAAAACAAACCGAGATTGAATGATTCCATTACAGTTTCCAGAAAACAGATTTTCTGTACAAGCCACAGTATAGTTATGTTTTGATAGCAGTTCTTATAGAATGTAAAGCTGTCATATGTAGCCATTTTGTCCGGCAATACTATGCTTTAAATAGGTATATTAGATTCAGACTTCCATTTTGATGTGTTGTGTATTTAATAGTTAATGCACCAGAATACAAAGTAAGAAAAAGGTTCATTGTGATTCGTAGTCAGCCTCTTTGTGCTCCCTTAAGTAGTTTTTAAATGTAAAACATACTCCTCACATACTATTTGCTTTGTAGCACCTAAAGCGATAGTATTTAGTTGTGAGAAGTACTGGAGTATTGGCTGTAAGTGGACAACTAAGACTTTTAATGGAGGTAATGCAGTAAACTTACCAGTGAATTTTTTATGGTGTAGAGAAGAACTGTATTCCCCCATTACTGTACCTTATGCACTTGCCCAAAATTGGAGCAGCTTTTTCAACTTAAGTGTCAATAGGGGAAGAGATGGGGAGAAACCAGAAGGACGAGGAGGAAAGGGGAAGGATGGAACAAAAGACAAACAACAGTATCAAATTCATTATGTTTTCACAGGGAATTGCTTCAGGATACTCAAACTTAAAAATGTTAAACTGACCATAAACTTAAGGAAACAATAGCTATGGAACACAAGGTAGACAGAATAGTTTTCAAAAAGCCTTAGTTTTTTTTTTTTTTAAACACAAACCTAATCTTCGTATCCATGAACACTGGTTCCATGTAAGACACACACCTGACAAAAACATGCAAAGCCCCAATGCTTTCATTGTCACTGTGCTTCAAAACAAACCAAGCTGACCAAAGATTTAAAAAAAAAAAAAACACACACAACAAAAAAACCCCAACAAACAACAAAGCCCAAACAAACCCAGCAAAAAACCCTAAAAAACAGTAAAAGACAAAGAGGGCAGTTCAAGCAGCACCTCAGTCTTAATCTGCTAAAAATGCTCAAATGATAATTTATTAACAAGATATGATCAGATAAAGTAACGACACTTATGTGAAAGCAGTCTTTAACATCCATAATTTTTGTGAGGGAGGGCTGATGGATTATTAAAAGACTTAAAACTGTACAAGTATAAACATGAAAAATGCTGATTAAGGATAATGTTTACATAAATATTGGCAGTTTTTGTTGGGAGAAAAGAAAAATAACTAAAAGCATACTCCATTTCATTTAACTATCCAAATATTTTGTTTTATACCTGTTAAAGATATTAAAATACAACCTGGAAAAGTAAACCCTGATCTGTATCCAGCCAGCATGTAATGAGAGTCAGAGTTTCGTATACGTGTGTGCATGTTGGGTGTAACGCACACCCGGGCTTGCGCACACGACTTCAAATTTCATTAGACAGCAAATCATGGTTAATGGCTGTATGATTCACAGATGCAATGCTGCTATCGTCCTCGTTTGTGGCAGGCATAAAGGCAGACGTAAAAGGAAACAGTTTATGACATGCTGCCTGATATTCTTCGCATTGAGTGTGGCAGCTTCCAAAACTGCCATCAAGCAGCGCCTCAAAAACCTTTGTTAGCGTCTAAAGAAACAAAAGTAACAGTTAATAAATGTAATTTGTAATTGTTTTATTACGAAAAAGATGTACTGTTGAACAATACTAATCTGAGCAAGTTCTCTGTTGGCATTCAGATATCTTAGTTACTTAAGCGAAAAAACATGAAACCTTGTCCTTTCAAATAATACTATATATCATGATACATAAAGCATGCACGTTACCCTGCAGTTAAGTATATGTTATTTAAGATCCCACACATTTTTTGGCTTTAAATACTGTATCTTTTACCTTCACATTTTTGTCTCTCATGTTTTTATCCAATCTAGTAGCAACAGCAATTGCTTTTTCTTGTCTTGATTTGTCCAGGAAATACATCATCTTCGCACCTTATCACAAGAAAGAACACAACATTTAGATAATAGTGTTCCTAAATGCAATACCGCATATACAGACACACAGAATCCGAAACCTTACAAATCAATGTCAACTAGGACTTCTTGCAAGTTTTCATAAACCACATTTTCCTCCCTTATTTATAACTTAAAGCTAACAAAACTAATTTTGTATTTTCTAAACTATTTGAAATTTATTAGAAGCATAAGGATTGGGTAACGGAGGAGATCTGCTTCTGCAAAACCGAAATGCCTCACTTTACCGAAACACACAGAGTATATTGATGACTAAGCCCTTCAAATCAGCAAGTGAAATGAAATCCGCCCTCCAAATGTAGAAGTGAGTAAAATGTATTTTCTCAGTGATACTCTGAATTCTTTTGAAAAGTACTGGAGATAAGCGAACAATAGAGCTACGAAACAATTATGGAACACAGTCCAGAAGAAATTCTCCAGCTTCTTGGACCACAAACAGTGTATTAAGATGGGTCTGGGCATCTCTGCAAAACATTATGTTGCTCCTCATATCATAACTGCCTTAATTTAAAATCTCATCTTAATGAACATGTAGGCATTTCATATACTTTCCGTTTCCCAAAGTCCAGACACACCTCACTACATAATCTACTACAAAGAACAAAAACTTCAGAAACCGTTTTACTGAAAAAATGAAAAACCCACATTCTGCGTGTATTGTCTCTTCTTGCTCAACTCATTTCCCAGATTATTACAATTTTTTTCCTAATTAAAGACAGTTTCTTAATTCTTACTGCTTTTTGTATCCAGGGGAGGCTATGGTACAGAAACCCAAAAGGATTAAAATTCTGCTTATAATTTTTTTACTAGTAATCATTTTAAGCTAAAACACTCATTTGCACTCTCAGACTTAAGGTTTAGGTCTTTCAGACCTTTAAATCTTTAAAAGATTGAATTAAAGATGGAAGATTAAGTAGTTAATGAGTCGTAGATGAGTCAATCTCTTCAAATCTGTTTCAGCATAAACAGAAGACTGACACACAGGTGAAGGGCCAAAGCTACCAAGGGCATGTCTATGGTTAGTTCACTCCTGATTTCACTTCAAAATCCTAATCCCACATTTGTTCCCACTGCCTGTAAATTGATACACTGTTGGATCACAGCAATCAATGGACCCTAAGGTTCACTGATTGATCCTACAGAGGCTTTACACATTTAAGACCCTCATCTCCACTGAACGTGAATAGACTCCTTCAAAGGGGTCCCTGACATCTCTCTCAACATGGGTGCCACCACTGTTAATGATCTAGCTTGGCTTCTTCTCAAAGGCAGTAAAGATGTAGACACTGTGAAGCCAAACTTGGAATTATAACTATGACAATCTTAGCCTGTACAATTAGTATGACAAAGTGACTACACTACTTTCTATAATAATGGAGGGCCAGAAAATAGAACTTGGAAAACATCCAGTTAGATGCCCAACAATGACAAGAGTGGAAGGACACATCTGTAAGAATGAGAATCAACTGCCTGCCGAGATATCTGTACTTGACTTTCCAAATATTGGGCCTGCTCACAGGAAAAGAAATGCAACTATTCCTCTCAAGATGCTGCCCTGAAACAGGGATCTTTTAATGGCCTCTGTAAGTTTGGGGTACGTTACCTAACCTTCCTTTAAGAGATGAACAATCCTCTGAAGCTAACTTTCTCCAGTGATTCTGGACAGACCCTGGGTAACTTTTACAAGCTAGATGAGATTAGTACTGTTCTAAGTACTTTAAGTGCCTGATAAATCTACGCTTTTTTTTTCTTTTTTTTTTTGCTTCCTAACTGCAGGAGAGGTGTTTTGTTTTCTCCTCTACTAGCTTCTCAGGTGACATCGATTTTTATTCCAAAACTTTCTGTACTCAGTAGACATGACAAATTTCAATTCCACCTTCCTTTGACTTACCTCCAGCAGCTACTTGCACTTCTACACAAATAGTGTAAGAGTCTCATATTTCAACATTTTCATTGTTGACTATGGAGCAGAAAAGCAAAAGTAGCATAACAGGTTTGTTATGATATTTTTATTGATGCTGCTGCTGTATGGCAAAGCTAGGAGTAGGAACAGAGACGTTCCAGCTGATGAGAAAGCAGGGAAAAGCACTGCTTCTATTATAGAGGATTTTTTGGTTTGTATTTTCTAATAATTTCAAAATTAGAAGCTGCAACAGCAGGGATGACAGTGCTTCCATACTTGAATATCTGTGGTGGTTTGACTGCACTTTTTGGAGGTAAGAAGCAGGTTCCTTATGTATCTAATAAAGAAGTGAATGAGGGTGGGGTGTTTTTTGACATGGTAAAAGCAGGCAGCAAAAACACAATGAAACGTGAATTTCTAGCTCATTGGAATTTATGTACGAATTATACACTGCAGATAAAGATTCTGGATTGAAATCACTTAAATCACCTCCTTTGCGAGAGCATTAAAAAGTTAAACAAACCTGACAGTTGGTGCTGAATGGAGGTAGCGTTGTGTTTGAGAAATTCTTCATTAAAACTTTCCAAGTTTTTATTAACAAAGATTTTCTGCATTTCTTGAGTTAGGACCTTGCTCACAATTTCTGGGAGGTTACTATGGTCAGATACTAGAAGGGGGAAGGTAAGAGCCAGAAAAGCAAAAAAAAAAACATTTAAACAACTAGAAAACAGTATGAAACCATAAACATCATGATAAAATTCCTATTTTTAAGATTTGGGCACAGAAAGAAACATGAATTTCAGTTCAAAACAGAGCACAAACATTTATACTGATGCATTTATAGATGAAACAGTCATAATGGATGCTCTGTCACGTAAACTTTCTGCTGCAAGTTCACAACACATACTTTGCTTCAAGTCAGAATCTCCCATATCTGCCACTTTTCTTAAAACTTAAGAATTTCAAGGATCTCTGGAACACCTGCTCCTCTGTGAAATCAAGCCAAAGTGAGTTATTGGGTCCACCTGGTGGATTAATGGAGGAAGGAGCATGATACAATACATACACAGTACCCTGCACAGTACAACCTGTGTTTTCTTGGCTATTACCCTGGAAAACAAACCGTTTATTTCTACTTTTTCTTCATATCTGTTTGTGTTTCAAGAGTATTTATACATTACAAAAATACGTAGTTATGCCCTTGTACAATATAACCTCCTGTATCTTTTTACATACATACGTACTTCCTACACACATACCAGCTTTAGAGAATTTAATCAAGCACTCGTGTAGCCATGGGTTATTACTGTTGATGGCAAAAGCTCTTTTGACAGACTGTAACATTAACAGAAACTTTCCTGTGGAAAGGAGAAAAAACAAAAACATATCAAGATTAAGAATACAGAACTTTTTCTCCGTTTCACTGTTTCTTTTAGTAAATCTAGTACAAATATTAGAAACATCAATGCCCACACAGAATTCAAAAGAAGATTTAATTCTTCCCTTCCTAATTCCTGAATAACATAGAAATGTCTGCTGCTCGAACTCTGGCAACACTGCATAGATGTTATTGTTTGGCTTTGTTTTCCCCTAGATAATTAAAGATCACACTGCAAGTATCTTTCTACAGCATTTATTAGTATATACTACAACTTTGTTCTTTCCTCTACTTCCCCTATTATTACTGGATATGATGCAAACCCCAACTTCAGTCAAGTAAAGATCTATTCCAGACCATTTTAGGCTACACTCAGATAACACAGGCTGCAGTGAAGGGTTTAAAATTTTGTAGAGCAAAACAAAATTATGCAGTACTTTACCTTTTCTAAAGTATATTTCAAATGCTAATAAATGTGTTTCTATGTCATCTCCAATAAGATTCTTAAGTGGTATAAGAAACTTAATGGCTTCTTCTAATGGATTTTCTACCTGTTTTAACAAAAACACAGTGAAATTTAAAACTTAAAATAAATGTCAAATCAAACCCACCAAGGATAGTTTCCGTTATTCAGAGCATTTAAATAATCAGAGGCCAAAGGCGAACTTTCTGAATTAAAAGTGTTTGCTCATTATTTCATCTTGACAAAGATGACATCATGGCTAACTCTGGCACTGCTTATGTAGTGTACTCAGTGTTGTAATTTATTATTTAGGAAACAATTAAATACAATCACCTTAAGACAGCAAGCTTGAACTTCTGAAGTTACTGTGATAAAGGAAACAGTTCTTTGTACTTAGAGCAATACTGGCTCATGTCTTTAAATTTTGTGAACTGCAATCACGTTTCTGTTAGTTTTTCCTCTATTCACTGTACAAAAACCAGAGCGCTCCAGACAAAAACTATCTTTTTGTTCAGTACCTATTTTAATGAGGGATGGCCTACTGTTACAAAAACCCCCCAAATTTAAAGGAAGTAACAATATTATTAATAATATTTGATATATTAGAGGAAAAAAAGACTTTTTTTAGTGTAAATAGACTACAAAAAGCTATCTTTGCGTGCAAAAATAATTTTATAGAAACACCCGGATTCTTTTAGGAGAACCTGATAGTAATCGTGTATTATAGGCTTTTTATGATAATCACATGAATTTAACATGAAAGACCATGCTAACCCTTTCCAGTTTTTCAGGAACTAGCTCTTCCCTGGGTCCACTAGTTTCCTCCTCTTCTTCATCTCGCTTTTTCTTTTGATTCTTTTGTTGTCGCTCTCTTTCTGCATGTTTTCTTTCCTCTTCAAGTTTTGCTTTCTTCTGTGCTCTTCTTTGCTTGCTAAGCATTTTCTTCAATTCTTTGGCTGAGAGATTTTCTACAGATTAAAGTAACAAACAAATAACTTATATTAACAAAGTATTTAATTAAAAAATCTTGCTTCTCTCAAACACTCAGACATCCCACTAAGCTCCTCCCTCATATCAAAATGGCATACTTTTACAGGGATTTCCATAAATATCAGCATTTGCCAGACTATCATCACTATATAGTCCAACATTACTACTGGATTACTATTTACAGCATAACACAACACTCTCATGTATTTGTTATAGAAGCCTCAACTATTTGAAAGGTTAACTACATAAAATTGTTGTATCTATGGCAGGTTTTACCTCAGAAGTAGTTTTCAAGGGTAATACTAAGCTCCCATATTGACCGTAGCATGAGAAGGAAACTGAGCTAACTAGAAACATCCAGACGGATTTACACTCCATCTTAAAACAAGCTTGCTGTCTTTCATTAAAGTGTCTGAACAATATACAGCCATGATAATTGCACTGATTTTCTGCAAACACTACGGGATAGCTAAATGGATGCAAGCAAAAACTGATATTGTTTGGGGCGAGGAGAGGTCAAATATCCTGGTATGTATTAGCAGGACCATTATATGTACCTCCAGTCTGGTTGTTGTGTTCAGATTTTTAGACTGGACAAGCATTTACATAAACCAAGACAGTTTAACAGTTGCATGAAAAGCAGAACACACAAAACATGGGTTTCCTACAGGTTCACAAAGAAGTGAGAAGCCTCCAGCCTTTCCATTCACCCTTTTTTTTTTTCCTTCCCTGCCATCCCACTGACCTGACCAGTTTAGCCAGAATAATACTGTAGTTTCCAGTCTGCTTACTGTGGTGTTTCACTGAGAACAGAATTTGTGCTAATAATGTGGCAAGAAACAGAAGAATGGGCTACTGGGGGACTAGCGCTTTTTTTTTTTGTGGCTACAGCACCATGACCTCTCTACTGGGGCCAGCCACCACTCTGAGACAGGGAAGGAAGAAGCAGCAAGTGTTCTTTTTACCCCAGTTCATACAATGCTGTCATCCCCTATGGATGAGCCTACTGAATCCCAACACACAGCAGGCAAATGAACTAACATGACTTCTTAGGCTCTTCCCCACCTTAGTTTCTATGACATATTGCTATCAAGATCCTCTGTCACACACCGATCTCCCATTATATACAGAAACAAATTAAAATTGCAGAGAAAAAAAGATGCACGTTGAACCGCGCTGTGAAATGTCTCTTTTTACATGTACTTCATTATACACAGGCAGATATGGAAAAAAGTTATTATTCACCTCTGAATGAAAGGTAAGAATGTATTGGCAGTATTAAGTGGCATTTTTGGTTTAGTTTAACTTTTCCCCCATGTCAAATATTTTTTCCCTTTGCAAAGAGCTAAGACATTAATTTTACCCCTTTAGTGAACAGCCACTGCAGCGCTGACAGTCGCTGCGATTCCACAAAAGGAGAAGCAACTATTTATCTTAAAGGAAAAAAACTCATAACTCATTTGTCATTGAATCCTCAGTTTTCCAAACCACCCCCCACTGGTTTCCTAAGAAAGTCTGCTTTTCATTTAATGCTAGTTTTAAATTGTTTCCTAAATGTATTAATCTTGCTAATACACACTTATGCATGTTTTCTTTGGTCCTGAAGTCATGTGAAAAAATGCTAAAACGTAATACAGTGTTAACTAGTATTACTATGAAATAAATTAAATACACTAGATAAAAATTAAATTCTTACAATTCAGACTGCTTTCCCACAAAATCTATCCACTGTTCCATAATTCATCTGTTATTGACATTTATCTTTTGTTTAAATGGATAAATGGCTGAACTGAATTTGATTTTTCTTTTTAATGTTCTGAAATGCCACTCATCCCCAAGTACTCCAACTACGGTTACGTTCATTCGTGTACTAGTTTTACAATATGATGAGAGAAGAAAAGAGGGGAAGAAAGCTGTAGCTTATTATCTGTGATATCATCAGTTATAAAATCGTGACAGAGAAGAGGAGAAACTTGTGTATGTTACAACTCATATTTGTTCTATTAGCACATAACTAACTAAGCTTAATAAGCTTTTACATGTGTCCCACACATATGAGCCTCCACTATGGTCTTAGGTACCTGAATTCACTTCTTGTTCTTTGCTTTCATTGGTAAGAGGATTATCATGGAGCTTCAAGTAGATTTCAATTGCTGACCGAGCAGCCTTGAAGTAGAAGGCATGTTTCCTGAGCACATCTTCTAATCTCAAAAGGTCTACATAGGCACGGAGAGTCATCTTTCTCATACAGTATGTGTGGAAGTCAAATTGATCATCCGTTATCTCAAAAAAATGCTTCAAGGAAAAAAGAACACACACACACAAATCTTATGCACTTCCTTTGCTTAGTCTGGTTTTTTTTAGTTAGATGGAGGTGAACAAAGTTACAACTGATACTATTTACAGACAATATTTAATAGGCATAGAAATATCCTTATAATACTGATTGTCCAAGGGAACCTCTCTGCAGGGGAAAAAACCCACCCAGAAAAATCTCACTTTCATAACAAGAATTATAATGTGATTGTTCAAAGACTTAGGCACTCTTTAAAAGCCAACTGAAATGTTGTTGTTCTGATTAAAAAAAAAAAAACGTTGGCAAAAGACAGCATAAAGTTAATGTACAAATAGTTGTATAGTTAGAAGACATGATATTTTATACTGAATCCTTTTCACTTCAAATAATTGTTATTCACACAATAGCTAGGGATGACATCTTATCTATTACAATAAATCATCAAGTATTAACCTGTTTTTAAAAATCATTATACTAGAAGCTTTATATGCAGAGAAAATCATGCTGATTACATCAAATATTTTCATTAGTGTGTGAGAAATATTGGAAAAGAAACTGATGGTGTTTGCACCTACTTACCCTTTCTACTTCATGGCATTTTTTCAAGGCATCACCATACTTTCCTAACCTTTGATAAGCTGCGGCACATTCAGTCTGGAACCACATACACTGCATCTCATTTAGGTTTTCCATAGCAGAAGTTCCTTCCTGAAATGAGGGTCATTATAATTTTTTGCTATTATAATCTATCAACTGCTTTTTTCAACTATGGCTAATTTCAGGCCATTAGTAGGAAACAATCAATCCTTCAACTACTTGGAATACAATAGAAAATAGACATAACCACCCAAGGACTGAGAATACTACTGGTGATAGCCTATGCTCCCAAGACAGAAAGGGATTGATTTAAATGATTTTTTTAAAAAAATTACCTAAACAAGATTAGTGTCTCAACAGATTTTTAGGATTAACTCATGCTTGTATACACAGTCTTCGTTTTACAATTTGGGGGCAGAAAACAACGTTATTTAAAAAAAAAAATCTTCAAGTTTAGTAAATAATTTTTGTTGCTTTTCCCCTTGTCAGCTAAGTGGCATCTACTAGTCTAAAAATCCACTAATATATTTACTGCTTTATCATGTAGTATGAATAGTAAGTTTCTTAGAACTTGTTAGCCTAAATAAATGAAGTTAGATTTATACTTCATACTTTTACAAGAAAAAAACCCTAGGATTTATTCTTTATAGTTTCAATGCTCTAAAACAAACTGGAAGCATGTTCCACATATCACGAATGCTAGCCACCAAATTTTCAGAAGTCTTTATACTAAAAAGAAAACCCAGTTCAACTCACAACTTTTAATTATTTAGGATCAGATTTATCCTATCTTACCACAATATCTACGGCTAGAGTTCCATATTTCCTGCTCTAACGCTTCTGACAAGCATACACAATGACTTTTAGCGATCAAATTTTTAGTCGTTCCTAGAAATATCCAGAAAACTCACATTCACTTTCAAGTGTTTTCACACCTAAAATTAAGAATTAAGGAGCCGACTCATTTATGTGCTCCAGGAAATTCCTACAAGTAGCTGCCTTCATATTTAGTTACATAAATAATATGGAAATCTGGTCTTTATGAAACTAAATTTTGCTCAATGTCAAAAAATATAGAATTTAAAGTGCTTACTCCATCTTTTAAGGATAGGATTTGCTTTACCAAAATTTTTGTCTATAGAACTAGCTTAAAGGAATGAAATGTTCAAGTCCAAATTAATTTATGTTAATGCTAAGTCATAATGAATACAGTGCACATTCCTGCGCAGTTAGCTCAGATGGTATTACTGGGAAACAGCAGGTTTGGCAAACAAGGTATCCATCAGATACATTTCTACAGAGGTACTTAGGAGTATGGCAATAAAAAGTACTTCTGGGCAACCACTTTTGAACAACCATTTTTTTCAGTATTTACTGGATCTATACAGCTGGAGTACTGTGGCCAGCCCTGGGACCCCCAGCACAAGAGGGACATGGGTCTGCCAGAGCAAGTCCAGAGGAGGGCCACGAAAAATCAGAGGGTTGGAACAGCTCTCCTATGAGGACAGGCTGAGAGAGTTGGGGTTGTTCAGCCTGGAAAAGAGAAGGCTCCGGTGAGACCTTATTGTGACCTTTCAATATATAAAGGGGACTTGTAAGAGAGAGAGACTTTTCACCAGGGCCTGTAGTGACAGGACAAGAGGTAACAGTTTTAAACTGAAAGAGGGTAAATTTAGGTTGGATGTAAGGAAGAAATAACTTACTGCAAGGGTGGTGAGACACTGGAACAGGTTGCCCAGAGAAGTTGTGGATGCCTCATCCCTGGAAGTGTTCAAGGCCAGGCTGGATGGGGCTTTGAGCAACCTGGTCTAGTGGCAGATGTCCCTGCCCATGGCAGGGGGGTTGGAGTAGATGATCCTTAAAGGTTCCCTCCCAACCAAAACCATTCTAAGATTCTACGTAGTTATTTATCACTAAGTGTAAGTGCATTATCTTAAAAATGGACACTAATAAAAACTATTTTTTTTTATTTTGGTCAAAAGTTACATGAGTGAAAAATAAACTGCCAGACGCAAACAAACCCTCTCTTATTAAAGCCATACACTTACCCTCGTGAATTTAGAGCACATCTCCTCTGCGTCCTTTACCATATTTGCTCGCAGCATGTATTTAGCACATTTAGAATTAATAAATCTGTCTGCAGTATCCAAAGACTGTGCTTCATCCATCCATTTGGCAGCTTCCTTGAGGTTACCTACATGCTGTTAGGGAGAAATTAAATAGTTAGCTTTCAATATAAGCCTGCTATTGACCAGCTCCTGAAATCTGTAGTTACTGGTATTTCTCTCTCAGAAATAACAAAAGGCCTTATTTATTGTTCACTCCCACCACCCACAGATTTTTTCAGAATGACAATTTGCTGTAAGTTGCTTTGCAAAATCTAAACAAAAGGGTTTTCATTTTCTTCCTGACAGAACAGTGCCCAAAAAGAAACCCACATGAAAGCCGATGCCCAGAGCCATTTGCTAACTGAAATACTATCCACACATTCACACCAGTTAGATGGGTTGTTTTTTTTTTTATAAACTAGGTACTCTAGTCCAAATTCACTTCTTACCTTGTAAATTTTTGCTTTTAAATAGAATAGTTCTATTAACGTTGGAGTGCTAGCAATTGCAGCATTAATGTAATCCAAGGCCAAAGAACACTGACCAAGTTTGTCAAAGTGCTGTGCCAGGAAATACCGAACCCAAAGCAGTGTCGTTGGGGGCTCTTTCTCTCCGTTTTCTGCAACAAAATGGAAAAAGTTACAGTAACCAGTAAGGCTGCAAGCTGCATTTGAAAAAATACACAGAAAACAAAGCTTGGCAAATTCAGCAAATTATTTGCTGTAATGTATACATTGACTAGTAGGTATTACAACTATTTTCTTGCTAAAACTATCATCACTTCAACAGTTCTTGGTAACTGCCATAAACAGTGCTAGTAATTACAGTGTAATTAATATAAGACCATAGAAACTTACCACATGTACTAAAAAGGTCACAAGTTTTCAAAGAGGCTTCATAACCAGTAACAAGTTCTTGAATTGTAGAAACCTGCACATAAAGAGATGTCAACTTAAATCATGCTTTACTATCACGTTTACATAAATTGACACACTGGAAAAAGTACTTGGACAAAATTAAAGAACGTATACTAAAACAGTTACTTAATTAGGAAAAAAAAATTGGATGTATCCTCATATAGTTTACTTCACCTTTCACAAGCTACCTTTGATCACCCATTTTAACTGGTGATGTTAAGACTGACTGAGTCTCCATCTCTGGAGACATTCAAAACCCGCCTGGATGCGTTCCTGTGCAACCTGCTCTAAGGTGACCCTGCTCTGGCAGGGGGGTTGGACTAGGTGATCTCCAGAGGTCCCTTCCAACCCTATGATTCTATGTGGCAGGGAAACAGGTGCAACCTTTGGCAGTTTACGGCAGAAAGTAGTCAAGTACATTTGATTAGTATCCTTTTTAAATTTTATTTTGGAATTTTTAAGTTTCCAAACCAAGCCAACTGAAGAAAGGTGCTTTGGAAAAGACTCTGCATGAACCTCCCATAACAATGAAGAAATAGCAGAGACTTCTATGGTTTTCTGGCAGGCTGACATGCACTATTAAAGATATTTTTTTTTGTTAAAAAGGTATTGCTGCCTAGAATACGGGCTGCATCTTTTTACATAAAAATCTACTTATTGATTAATTTAAGGCTAATACTTTCTGAAATCAGACCTCACCAACAATATTGCTGCTCATTCCAAGGGCTGAAGACTCAAAATTCACCCATACAGTTCTGAATTCACACTACACAAGTTTGACATTTACAATACATACAAGTGTTATTATCTGTGCATTTCATAACAATGAACTATTCCAATACCAGGTCCGTGGCTTACAAGTGCCACGTAGTATTTCTAAGTACTTTATGAAACGCTCAACCTGTTTTGTAGCTACATTCCAAACATGCCTGCCATATCCAGCAAGTAACCAGCCTCCTAATAGAACAAGAATAATACTAAAGAAAGAAAGAAAGAAAGAAAGATGATCTATGTATATATACCCAAAACACAGAAGGGATTTAAAAATTAAGATCTGACTGTAAGCGTAGCAGGATAATGGCTACATTCACTGATTAGGTGAAACCTATAGACGGTAAAAACCTAACGCTTTAATGGCTGAAAGTAAGATGATCCTACATTGAAAAAAAAGTTGGTTGCAAGAGTAAAATAAAGAATATCATGAAGAAACAGCAAAGTTTCAAAAAACCATGCATCAACTTCAAGATACACTTTGGGGGAGGAGAGGAAGAGAATTAATCTTGTTCTTGAAGATCAAAATATACAATTTGAAGGATACTACTTTATTTAACCTAATTCAACACAATAAGCAAGAAACAGCAAACATTTTGTTTCAAAAAGAGCAGAGAAAGTGACACACCCAAGTCACACGCAGCCAGTGTAAATGTCTCAAAAGTGTAATAAAACGTATAAACACACACACACACTCTGGAACGCTCTGGGCAAGTCTCCTAAGAAATGGTTTCTGGTAGCAAAATCTCAAATATAATAAAGTGTTACTAGACTTCAAATAACTACAGAGTGATAAGGGAATGTGAAGAAGTCACAAGTAAATGGTCAAAGGCAAATAAATGCATTAAGCTGTTCTCTGACCTCAGACATCTATTTACTAAAAGAAGCCTTCAACAACATCAGAAAATATTTGAAGATTCTCTTCTCTAAAGTGAGTTTAAATGCAGAAGTAAGCACCTGCTTCAGGTAGCAGGGTTGCAGTGTGTATGTGCAACAAAGTCTGACTTCCTTGCTGCTTTTCGCTGCAACTTCAACATATTCCCAAAGTTATTCTCATCTGGCTGTAGGTAAACTCAAATTCCTTTGAGCGCAGCCAGTTTTGCTAGACTGCAAATGAACTGTGTGTAAAGGGAGAAAGACCTTTTCATTTCCTTAACAAACACACACCANACTTGAAGTATGGCTTCACAGCTGGACAAAGACCAAAAAGAATGGTGCCACCATCTCCGAGGCACATGTGCCTGGTCCCTGCTTTGGGTGAGTGCCAGTGGCTGTATCCAGGGTTACAAGTGATTAACGACCTGCTCCACTCTCAGTGTACAGATGCCCAATTACTAGTTCCATCATCAGAGGGAGCTGGCAGCGAGGCAGTAAGAAAGCCTCTCTTCGTAGCTGGAAGGTCTTCAATCAGCTTACAGGACCAGTGAAATCAAACCCTGATGTGGTGTTGGGGGATATGGTGTAGGGGAGAACTTTGTAGAGTGGGGTTGATGGTTGGACTTGATGGTCCCAAGGGTCTTTTCCAACCTGAGTGATTCTATGATTCTGATCTTCTACACTCTGTACTACTTGAAACAAAGACTCCACAAAGGCCAGAATGGTCCTTTTTTTTTTTCCATTCCTGTGCAGTTTATTGGAAATGATGGTTTCATAAGTAAATGCCTTAAAATGAGTATTTGCGAAATACAAACTGAGACTAAAATAAATATAATGCATACACATCTTAATTTCTTTTTAAACTGTAAGCAACGGAAGCCCAATTTACTTGAACCCCAATTCTGAATTACTTTTTCCTGGGAGCTTTAGGGTTTTTTTTACTTGTCTGATTATACTGAGAAATATTTTGTGTCCTCTTTTGTACAGGACTGCCTAAGTGAAAGTTACTGTTTTCCAGGTAAATGGCCCATGGCTAGAATTCTTGTCATGACTTTTAACTGTTATGGTGGCACCTATGGGCCAGTCATTAAATGGCAATCTGTGCTGCATGCTATGCCATATACCAAGTGACTCCTACAACACAGATTTTTCTTTAGACAAAAAGCAAATAGGATTGTTGAAGATATGAAAAATAAATCCAAAATGAGGTGTTAGTACTACAGTAGGCTAAATCCTAGATTGATTTTTTTTTTTTATGTACTCCATGTAGGATGTAAGTTGAATGGAATAACAAAGGAATAAAAGAGAAAGGCAATACAGAAAGGTTTTTAAGAAACATATAACAAAGGTGAGGTGAAATATGCAATAAAAGATTAAATCAACACCCACTAGCAAAAAGGAGGGATGCAAATTTTTCAAATAAAAGGCTCCAACTCTCTGGTTCATTACTATGGAAGTTAAATTACTAAATTGATTGTATAACATTATTACAGCAGCTGGGCAAAATATTTTGTAATAGACTTATGTTTCAATGACAATCTTCAAAACACTAATACTGTATTTCCTTCTTCAGTGAAACAACTGTAAGAAAAGGAACTGAATTATCAATACCAATCGTACAGAAATATTGTAATGTACTATGAAGTGGTCAAACAAACTGTGTCAATAGCCTCTTTTTTTTTTTTTAAGAATTCAGCTTGTTAATTTATCAGTCACAATTTAAGTATTTTTTTTAATTGCTGCCAGTATAAGTCAGTAAAAAGTTACCAGCACTTCCAGTGCACAAATAGATTAAAAGCTACTGTGGGCAGTTTCAGAAGCAATCCATAGGTTTAACATTTGGCACAGGTTTGAGTCCCTGCCTTTTGCATTCCTGAGAACATGTTTAGTATTATCTGCATTATTCTCAAAGGCCAACAACCAAAAGGAAGGGTTTGAATACAGCTACTGAAGCATAAAGTTTCAAGGTGCATCTATGAGGCTGCCCAAACAAGAAAATATGCTACTGGCCTGTTGGTATAGATGCAATGGTCATCTTAAGTTAAGAAAGTTTAGTTACGCATTAGTGCGGAGGAATCTCCAAGCAAATCCCATAAATACTTTAGAAAGATGTGCTCTAGTATGTTCTTTTATAAAAGGATTTAAGTACTACAAAATTAATACACATTTACATCACTGAGACACAGGCAAGGGGTACATTATCTTGCCCTGAACACCATCAACAATGAAAAAGATACAAAACAGTGCGGAAGCGTAAAAAGACAGTAGACGAGAAGAAATCACACATAACTTGGCACGAACATGTGCAGGGCGACATTAAAATCACTGAAACAGCCCATCACCATCATGCATCAAATGGATCACTTCTGGGAATTACCACACAGTAGGAGACTGAAACTTTAGAAAACCACTTCGACTGTTTCCTTAGGAATGCCTAATAATCATACATACCAGAAGCTAAATATTTGCATGTTGTTTTACATTGGGGAGGGTGGTTGGTGTTTTTATTGGGGTTTTTTGTTTCATTTGTTTTGTTGGGGTTTTTTGGTTGTTTTTTTTTGTTTGTTTTGTTTTTGTTTTTTAAGAGAACTGAAAATTATAAAGACTAGCTATTCACAGTTTGATATTGCATCCAGAATAATTTTAATTATTCAGGTACTTTAATGAGAGCAATTTTTTCTCCTGCTTCAAAAGCAGCTGCACAGTCCACTGCAACCCATTCCAAAACAGTAACCGGTGTCTTTAAGAGGATGCTGCTGTCTCAGAAAATAGTCCAGCCTCACCTCAGTGTCAAATCTACAAGCTTTCAAATTGTTCTTCAAATAGAATTCAATGGATCCTGTAAGTCTGAGACCCCCATGACAGAGCTGGAGACTTTTCCATGTGGGAGCACTATGGCTAATTCCTTTCATAACCATACACAAAGGTCTAGAGAAGAAAAATTACCCAACAGTTCTTCAGCTTCCAGTAGGTGACCCAATGAGGCTTCTCTTAAGAAACTTTGGGTATTTACTTCTCGGTAATTACAGTAGATAGGTATAAAAAAAAAAAATAGAACTATCACAAGAATCTCACCTACTCAGATTCATCTGTTTCAGAAAGCTCTTGAATTAAACTGTAAGAGAAAGATGACATAGAAGGATCATTCTATATTCAAAAGCCATCTAGTATGAGTACTTAGACTGGAAAAAACAAAGGGTACAAGTACAAACAAAGTACAATTGAATTTTGACTGTATTTCCTACCACCAGTATTGTAAAAGCTTTCTGAGTAAGAACAGTATTCTTTATTCAGGAGAGTGGGGTGTAGTTGAGTTTGTGACACCGCTTTTTCAGCACAACATGAGAGGCATCCACTGGAATTGCTAAGGATCCTTATGTCTGTGTGAGAAATTGAAAAACAGTTGTACTTTTCAAAATACCTAGAAAACATTTGCAAATTCTTTTGCTACAGAGTACCCAAAGGGAATCGCTGTTGTGCAACTTCAAAACAGTCCTCATCATCTAGAAAAGGTGGGATACCTAAAGAATGAATGACAAACTAAGCCTTTTGCAACAGCAGCCCTGGCAAACTGTCTTCCCTGGGGCAGAAGAAAGCCATGTTGACGTTAACAGATAAAAGTCCTTGTGATCAAATTATTAGGAGTATCTTTCACAAGACAGAAAGAAGTATCCAGAACATACCCTGAGGCAATACTCTAAATGCCTCATGGGAAACAGAGAAGCAACAATAAAAACCAGTCCATAAGAGTGCTGTCAATACTTGAAGTCTTTGCTTCAATGAGATGTTATCTAAGAGAGAGATAAGGAGGTGCTCACAATGTGCAGATGCAGTATCAGTGGACCCTGAAAGATATTTATGAATTTAGCACCAAATAAGTTAAGGCAGAAAAAAAAGAAAGCAGTTGCTGGCTCAGCGTTCTGGAGAAAGCCTTTGATGACAACATTTTGAACAGGGCTCGCGGCTGGTCTGTGGCACACAACACCAGTACTACACCACCGCTTTCTTGAGTTGTCTCTATTATCAGTCCATTTCTGAGACAGTGCTAATCATTCACACACACAAAACCAGCCAACACACAGCTGAAAGCTGGGGAGCTGAACCCACAAAAAAGGAATACTATAAAGAGTTGGTTCCTTTCTTTTCTTTTGATGCTATGCTCTCCACACCATTCTGAACAGAACCTTCCCCAGAAACAGCACTAAAACCAGCTCCCGATACAATGATGGCACAAATAAGAACATCTTCTAAAGTAATATTTCTTGAATAATTCTGTTTCAAAACTCCCTTGCTCACAGAGGCACCTTCACAGCCTCCCTGAAGAGGGTTACTTGATTACTTGTGATGGAAAAGACAGACATACAGCTTGGCAAGGAACTGTACACCCTTCTCTACATCCTTAGAGACACTGTACAGGAGGATCCTGGGTTCAGATCCAGTTAAGTTCTGCCCACATGATAAATTTGCAGCCTGAAGTCCCCATCTCTACAAATGCAGACACTCAGATGTGAACTTTGAGGCCTGAAAAATATTACGAGTAGTAGCGGAGGCACGCTTCTGATCCTTGATTGTATCTAGCATGGTCCCATCACATGATTAATGGTATTTCAATACTGGGCACTCTTACCATACCTTTCTGGATGGAAATACTGAAAAGGAAGGAAGTTTCAAATAAAGAGCTGCCAACAGAGTCAAAAAGAAAAAAGCTCATATATTCAATTAATCATATTGATGGAAAAAAGGGCGGGGGGTTTACTACAGCCTAATGAAGACAAGAAGCATCTTCATCTATAGCCAAGAAGTGATAGGCATAAATTGAGATGTGCTTTTTACCGAGGCAGGAAAGAACAGGGCATGCCAAACACATAAGCCAGCTGGCACACTTGCACAGCACAAAAGGTCTGAGTTCAGACTTCTACACTGTATCCACACAGGAAGGTGTGCATGGGCAGCCACCTAAAGTAGTTCTACTTCTTCTGGCTTACTATAAATTTCACTAAAAAAAAAAATAAAAATAAAAATCTGAGATCACAACATTTATAAACTGACACAGTTCACAGAAGAACCAACACACCTCTTCTGCAAGGCTCACAATGGTTGATTATTTTTTTTTAAAGCAATGTTCCTCCATTATTTAAAAAAAGGTCCCCTACTTTAAACATAAGATATTGACACTCTGATTTATCAGTGTAAAAAGAAAAAGGTGTAGGGTATGCAAATGAGTGAATATTTCCATTTTTACTCAAAGCAGCTATGCACTATGCAAGTATAAACAGGAAAACATGGACAAGCAGCCTTCTACTTAACACAAGTCTCCTTAAATTTCTTATGTATCTTTAACATATACAGATGCTAAGTATGTTTTTGTAAGAAGCTTTACTATTTTGTATAACACACAATGAAAGCATTGCTTTGAAACTAACAGCAGTTCAGACATAGGTGCATCTATTTTTAAATTTATTCAGCTGAGCCATCAGTAGTCTCTCCTGCTTCCCTAAGAAAAGCACTGTTAAATGTGTGTGTATGCTCATGTATACACAGGGCAAGACAGAAATCTGTCACTTGGGTAAAACACACATCTAAAGGGAAGTTCCAGAGTCTCTTAAATTGACCTAAATGAGAGTCAACTGCCAAAAAAAAAAAAAGTCAATGGGTTTTCATTCAGATCTCTTCCTTGATCTAGTTTGCTAAGCAGCTGCACAGAACCTTGCAGCCCCTTTCAGTGGAAACGTAGGTATTCTACAGTCAACTTCAAGTACCTGTAAAAACACCTTTCCAGTCAGCTTGCAACTGCCCATCTTGACCCAGCTAGTGGGAATTTTTTATTATTTACTTTTCTATAAAGCTAATCCTACAGTATCACCATTAGTCACTAACTTTATAATTTCTCAGTGCGTGGTGGCTAAGCAGACATAATTCTCAGGAATTTCACCAAAGAGCTACCAGCTTGTAAGGACTGGCTAGCCACAAAGGATTAACTCTGCAGTACTGCATTTAAACAAAACAGAATAAAATGCAAAAAACTAACCCACCCCACAACCTTGGAAAATTAAACATTTCTTTGATCCCTGACCATCTAAGAAATCAATTACATGCTTTGTAAGCAGTAGAGAAAGTAGCCTTCTACTGAATATGTTTCTTTAGAGGTGGGTCTGAACTCAGAGGAAGTTCACACATTTTGGTTTATTGTATGTTTTCATAGAAAAAATGTGATACAAGAGCTTTATTAGCTTTTAGATTTTTCTTTACACTTAGTTCCTTACAACTAAAAACCTCCATTAATGACTTGTAATCACTTTCAAACGTGAAATACATCCAATGCAGTGTCAGATACATTCGGAATTTAAAATTTGCTTAAAATCAAGCATAACTAGGGCTCCTTTTTGCCCTGGCTTAGGTTTGGAGGTGTGCCTTATGATACACGTCATTGCTAGTAAACTGCACGCCTTCCTGAACAGTACAGCTGCATTGCAGTAAGTTTGTGAGTAATCTGTGCTGACTACATACACCATCAAATCCTACGCTGACTTCGCATCTCAAGATAATGCTAACTTAGCATGTAAGTGAAGATTACTGTTGCTTTCTATTGCTGCTAGCACTGGTAACAGCTACTCCTGAAATAAAGCAAGTAACACTTCTTTCTAGTGTCAATACCACCAATGAACACACAGGCTATTTGAAATACTAAACTCCAGAAGAAAAAGCTTCCTCCATTTATCTCAATGAGTTTAGTTTTTATTTGTCATTCAAAAAAGTAACTTGTCACACGGTATTTTGTACATTTGCTCTGTTGAAACAGCTTTATTTCTTTTTTAGGGCATGCTATGTACAAGCATAACAAACTGGAAAGATTATAGTACAAATAGCATTTGATAAACATACCGATTGTTTTGTAATTTTGACTGAACCACACAACATGTCAAGTCATATGTGACTGCATTAACCAGTTTTTGTCTCGAACGTCTGCATTGGAAACATATTTTGTCCCATATATAACAGTTTTGCGCTTTGAGTTATTCTGAGAAGAGAGAACTCTCAGCTAGGAGAAAGCTGCTCAGTACACCAGCTTTGCAGAGAGCAGACTACCCCTGCAGAATGGCAAACAAGTCACAACAAGAACATTCTTCATTAAAGAATTTACTGATGCTTTGGAAAGGTCTAGCACGTGTATGTTTACACATTGAAAGTACAGCTGCACAAGCTTCTTCGGAACTGTGCAACCATATTAGAAATACGAGATCAGCCTCATGTTAAACCAAAACTTGAAGTAAGATGACTATAAATACAAGAGACAGCCATGAATTTTAAGTGCTTCAAATGTAACAAGTTGAGTATCACAACAACTCCTTAAAAGTTATTTTAAAGCAATAATCCTTGAATATCTTTATAAACAAACTGTTAGGCATCTATTTGAGATGGAAAAAAAAGTAAGATTCATCCAGACTTGGAAACGAGGTCTTAACTGTGAGATTGCTGGGAATTGTCAGAATTGCTCAAGTCTTTTCCATAAAACGTAGCATCTTTCCATTCAGAAAATTATAAAAGTATGATTAGAGTAATTAAATAATTTTTCAAATTCAACTACACATCTAGCTACATTATATAATATACATTATCTAAATAATACAAAGTTTAACTTCCCTCAAAAACTGAAGGAAACCTCAAAAAAAAAAGTACATTGGCTACAGGTGCAGCAAATACACTGCCTATAGTAAAGCTACAGAACACTTCAAAGAAAGAACATTAGCGTTCAGCTGTATCATAAAGATTAACTAATTTGACTATGATGTTCATATCAGATTTCTACATAGGCTATCTTTTTTTGGAACTGAAAGCTAACCCAGATCAGCAGTTTACAAAACTGCCAGCGAGAAGTTACACAATTTAGAAGACTTTTGTGCAGCAACCCAGCGTTCAGTAGGACAGCAACACCACAGTCAGAACAGACTGTCCCAGGAAAACTCTGGTGGTGAAGCTATAAAACATGCAACACAAAATTAAAATAAAAAACCTAGGGACGGAACAAAAGGCTATTAAAGGCTTGATTTTTAAGTTTCTTTTCTGATTTTATGCTTGCCAACACTGATCTTTCACTGCATTTTCAAAATAAACTATAGACATTTAGCATGTCAGTCTACTGCTGAAACCTGCATATAATTTAGAGAAGCCTACTCACATATCTGCTATTTCCAATTACACAAAGATAGACCTCTAGAAAAGGCACATTGCTTAAATGTATTAGACAGCTTTCATCTAGCAATTAGCCCAAAAGGATAAATAGACTATAAATGGGGTATTATTTTTTCCCCAGACATACTGTTACAGACATGACAGAGCCTTATGAAACAGGCTTTTAAAGTTAGATAGCGATAAATCGGAAAGTTCTGCTATGAGAGCCCTTCATATGGAGGACTGAGACCTCACCCCAAATTAATCTACACTTAACAGTGACCTGAAAATATCTGATAAGTTAAAACAACTGACATTTTCTTGATATCAGTGTAATACAGAAGAAGAACAATACTAAAATTCGGAAATGACTGGCTAGCTCAGACTTACTGTTCTAACAGCAGTCACATGCCTGAATTACACTAAAGACATCAGATTGTAAGGTACAAATCAAAGAGCCGCACTAAAGTGACAGAAATACAGATACTAAACAACACAATGTGAAGTTTTTTTGTTACGTATTTTTTCCTGAAAAGCATTTGCCTCATTTAACATATACCAGGAGAGTGAATGAAATGGGAAAGAAATGGGGTAACGTTCTATGAAAGCAGTGACACCCATGAAAGATTTTTGCTCTCATCTTCCTATTGCCTTAAAACATCCAGAAGCAGATTTTCTAGCATGCTGAGCATTCCACATCAGCTGAGGTCAGTGAATGCTTCTGAAGATAAACATCCCAACATCCCATAAACCATAACTCCTGAGCTGTATGTTCAATGCCTGCAGAATTTGGCCTTGACATCTTACTGCCTGTGATGTATGGATAATACTTCCCCTCTTTATTGTACTGTGTGAAGACTAATAACTTGTGAGATATGACATAAGCCACAGCATATGAGAAAACTGCCAAACAAAAAATTTGTGTTATACCACAGTGCGTAAACACACTCAGAAAAATAGTATTCTTCATTTTAGCGCACTTGACTTCCCAGTTTTACTACTAATGATCAAGTCATAAAACTGTTGACACAATGGAAAAAGTTAGCAACAGCAGTACAAGTTTGTTCTGAAAGTTTTAAGACACTCATAAGAATACAAACTCAGAGCAAACCAATGCGCTAAGACCGCACAAAAGAAAACAAATAGTTTCATATGAGGAGAGCACCAATAGGAGCAACTACCAGCAGAGTTGTTGAGAGAATTTCCTGCGGGTCTTCAGATGGGT
>VYZM01008465.1:27471-41320 GCA_013398915.1 Dromas ardeola | reverse complement strand
AAGCTTAGATGTAAAGTTGTTAACTTTCCAAAACCACCTCATAAAAAAAAAAAACTCAAGTTCTTTTATGTTACAGGATTTTACACGTACAACAAAATGATTGTTCAACTGCAGTTAAGTATTTTTACCTATGTTAAACTAAACTTTATTACTTAGAAACTCTTAGAAATTTACTTTTAGTATTTTACTTCATGCACCCTAAAGGCAAGACATATGAACCTATCCTAAACGTTCCCAGAGTAAGCAGTTTCCAGTAGACTCATATTACAATTATCAAGCACCTGAAAATAAACTATCAGTAAAACACACACATATTGCCAGACTTAAAAAAAAAACTGATTTGAAAATTAACTATAATTTAATGCTGTAATCTACCAGATCTGTCTCCTTCATTTATACCAAACTTCTGTTAACAGCACAGAGTGATTCATGAAAAAAACTATGGTCAAGGAACAATATTATTCTCTTGGGCTAAGTAAGAAAAATTGTTCACTGCTGTGATTTCAGAGATGCTAACTATTTCCACATCATGTTATGCAAGCTGAAGGGGTGGGGGGGAAAAAATGATAACTCCAGCAACTCGAAGGGCTTTTTACCTGTGCTATCAGCAGACACAAAAAACCATGTGCCTACAAGTTTTGTAGTTGTTTGCCTCTCTACTTTCTGGATTTTCTAAAGCAAAACAAAACATGGTTTTCTTTCAAACTTATCTATGTAAAATAGCACATTCTTATTTCCATGGGAAGAAAAATATTCCCAAGGCCACTCTCAGCTTGGGTATTTCAGATACCAAGCTAGACTGACTAGTAAAAATCTCTAGCTCTGAAATACAACAACATAGGAAAGATTAACATAGTTTATTAATTTCACTACAAAAACAACCACAGCACATTTACTCTTTTACAGAATTAGTCACAGAGAAATAGATGGGAGTAAACTGTACTGTGTTTTTTAATATTCTATATTATAGAAATGTGGTATTTTAAGTTTACAGTGCAGTTCAACCTGTTTTTTAATCAAGAATACCTAAAAATACTTATCTATGCTTTAAAATTTACATCATGTTTTTATTCCATATGCTGAAGTTCTGTATCATTAGAAGATGCTTAAATTTAGAAAGAGAACTTACATCAAATGCTGCCATCAGTTCATTTACCCTCCTCAAATGCTATTTGGTGTAGTTTTACCTGGAAAAGACATCATCAGTGGGCCCTGGTCACTCATTTCCACCTCTACTCAGCCTTCTCTACTGTGAGAGCTTAAGTGCTTATGTTCTGTTAATCAAACTAGGTCAGGAAAAAAAACAAACTGTCTGAACAGCCCAGAAAATAAACACACAAGCCATGTCGTGTCTCTGCCACTCAGTTTTACCAGTACAGAAAAATTATTTTTAACCATCAGAAACAAGAAACATTTACTGAGCCATCCAAGCCGGCTGTGGCACTCTTGGGGCAGGCTTATATTGCTCTACAAAGGCTTAACCTCTATTGGGCTCTGTTTGGCCGTATCTAAAGGAAATTGATCAGTTCATGAACTGATCTAAGCAGGTAACTCTAAACAGCTCATCTGTCCTTCCTCACTCTTACAGGCTTCAGTGATTGTGGATGGTGTAGGTTAATAAAACACTCATGATCAACTCTAACAAGATTTCATGTTCTGCAAGAATGTTGTGGATTATTCAAGAGATGGAAACTGTTATACAAGCTATTGTCAAAGACAAAACTATTATTTTTAACAAACTTGATGTAAGGAGAACCATCAATGGCTTAGATGTACCAATGCCATAACCCCAAATTGAAGAGTAATGTCTGTGTGTGAAAGCAAATGTCCAAATCTCAGAGTACTTCCTCTTCCTCCCCCTCAAGTTAGCAGAAAAACGCTGGCTTGCAAATAGAATTAAAAGCCCATGTTTCAATTGCAGTGTGGGTAACAACAACATCCAAGACATTTTACCATCAGCCCTAACACCAATAGAGAGTGATGATGGCAGTAGGCTTCCCAGGTAATATGGCAGCGCCAAAAGCAGTAGGTCTGCTGCTATAAATAGGCATGTTTTTGTTATGAGCAGTCTCATCACAATTAAACTCCTATTATTGTGATACAGTTAGTGACTTGCAATTACTATTTGCAACACTAAAATACATTTCAGTTAGTGGAATCCCTTCAAAAGTAGTAGTCTGTCACTACAATACTGTGGGGCTTTTTTATGTATCAGCAACTTAGAACTTCTGTCTCCACTGGAACAGTTGTCAATTTCAAGGCCAGTGCACACGCTCCTCCCTGGCATAATCAATGGTTACTAGCTTATTAACAGTTACCTAACAGAATTTAACTTTGAAGAACATTTCAACTGAATCAAAACTAAGCAGCACATTCACTTACCTATTTGCTTTTGGATGATGATGACAAATATATCCTAATGTACTTCTCAACTAGGACTGGGAAAGGAAGTAGGATCTTAAAATGGCACACGTTTCCTCACTTCACTGTCTGTCTACACTCCATCAGCATCTCAGATGGAATTTACACAGCAAATATGACAAATTTGATTGAGGTTATCAGTTACATCAAATCAGATCTTTTCTGCACTCAGAAGAAGCAGAGTTTCCTAACTGGACCAAAAATTGCTCCTGCTGGCCTGATAAGTACCCAAGCTGGCAGGGAAGAACAACTACCATGCGACCAGAGTCAAGGGAAAGGAGCAAAGCCTCTCCCTGTCAATGTCAGCAAACCATTAGAGCATACCATCCACTTGCCTTAGACTACAACACTTATCTTCTGTACTATGTAAAACATACTGTTCACACTGTGTAATTTTTTTTCCTCTTATAAGACTTTGCACAATTAAAGCAGCTAATGTGGCAAACTACTTCTGCATGAGTAGCTTTAAAGAACCGTGTTTCCTGCTATCTCTAGATCAACTAAAGATTGCTCTGAAAAGATGTACTCAGTGGCAAAACAACAGCAGCAACCATTTGTAACTTGTCTACAACAGTTGCCAGTGCAAGACAAATATAAGATGTCTTTAACAAACAAAAAGCTAGTGTAGGTCTGTTCAATTTACTTCTGCCTCATATACCCCACTACAGCCATTCACAACTGCACATATTCAAATCAATGGTTAACAATGGTTATTTTCCATTTCCTATTATTAGTACAAGTCTAAGGCTTCAAGTCTTGTTCTATTTATTCTTAACAAAATTATTTAAGAATACTACATGTAGGCTCCCAAACTCCTAAACAGACTCTTCAAAATATGCATGATGTTTTTACCTGTTTCTGGGCCTTATCAAAATTGGACTGGTCACTTCAAGAATTTCAACCAATACATAAAAGAATTAATTCCCTGAACAGCATGCTTTCTTACAATGAGCTAAACGCAGATGATCACAGTAGTTCAGCACTATTCTAGCCCTTCTACAGAGACATGCTAATCTATGCTAAATGAAAGTATAAGAGGCAACAGACAAGACTCAGCAAGGGATTTCATTTCGATATAGGGAGAAAATTCTTCACAGTGAGTGCAGTCCAGTATAGGAATGCATTAAGCAGAGAGGTGCTAGAATCTCCATGCTTGAAAACATTTTAAAAGTCCTATGGAAAAAGACAATATCAGTGTTGGCCTTGCCTGAGTGTGAGACTGGATCAAATGACCTCTAGATGTACCTGCCAACCTAAACTATTCCACAATACAACTCTGAACTGGGCCTGTCATCTCAAAATCAAACCAGGTTATTTTTAAAGCTGATGCTATGGAGTTTGCTTGCCTTTTAAATTCCAGCTTAATATTTCAGAAGATGAAAACAATCACTACTGCATCCTAAAATTCTTGGTATTTCAATCCACTACAGGTACAATTTGGAAAACAACATTAGTATTAAGGGAACAATAATTTGTGAATTAAAATGCTTACGACCTTAATCAGACTGACCGCTTCAGTTTGGTGTGTAATCACTGATTGTTCTAATCAGTAGAAACATTTGTTATGTTACAGTCTCTGTTAACAACTCCATCAACTAGTTAGTTCACACACTCCGTCCCACTACTATTCCGTGTGTTTGTTCATTTGAAAGATGCCTTCTCTGTTTAACAGTACAGTTGGAGCCTTCAGTTCTACCTCTTAGAAATCGTAATTAAAAAAGACAGATCGGAAAGCTCTTCACTAATTAAGAATGTAGTCTAACTAGAGTGCTACATACTCTCCATAAACTTACCATTCTGTTTAAAATAAAAAACCATAAAAGGGATGCTTTTTCAAATCAGGTGTCTTCTTATCCTAATAGGGTTCTGCTTCTCTTATAGCCCAACCTTTGTGCCTTTGAAGTGTCACTCTTTTCAGACCTTTTACTTTCTGTCGTTTAAGTGACTACAGCATTTCCTTACACTTGGTGTACTTAAGATCAGGAGCCTGATCTCTACCCTAGACATTAAATGGTTGGTTGTTTTGCAGGGGTATGGGTGGATTTTTTTTCAGACTTCAATTTTACCTTTGTTCATTTTTAAACAAATTTAAACACATTCTAGAAGATGTCAATAAGCAAGTCAAGCAGGACACATGTTCACAATAAATAACTACTCTATGACCTGCTTCCCCACAACTCGAAAGATGTACCTCTTCAATTATTTCTTCCTGAGCACAATGTTTTCTGGGCCTTGTTACTATCCCAGCAGCTTCTCAAGTTAATAGCTCCCAATTGATACTTCAGGATATTCAAGATTACTGAGATGCTTTTCTATATCTTGAGTAAGAATTTAAGCTTCTTTCAAAAGAGGCTTTAAAAAAAATCACCATTTTGCAGCAAATTCAGACTTGGTCATCACAGGCTACTTGATCACAATGTCTGTCATAAAATAACTGTACACACCCTTTTCTCTTACAGCTGTATGAATGACAAACAGTGAACTAAGAGTACAGTTTCATGACACATTTAATGTAATCAAACTACTTATTTGTGGTTGTACTACTACCAAACTAACTTATTAACTGTAATGACTATATTTTTATTTGCAGTATTGGTCCCCAAATTAAAACTAGTTGGAGTCATTACCCAATTATTATAACACAGGCAATACCTTGTATCTGAGCTAATCAATATAATCAGAATTTCCCCTAAATGGCTGATTTTTAGCTTTCCTATGATAACAAGGCTGATGCATCCTTCTGCATACATCCTCTACAGTAACTTCGATGCACATGGCAAACAAATCAAATGTAACATGGCATTACAGATCACTAAGTTATGTATGTTTTCTGCAACAGATTCATGAAGGACTGCAAGTGCTCTGGTATTATGAAAAGCTGCAGTGTGAACTCACATTTTATAAAATAAAATAAATAAAAAAAAAAAATCAGGAAAGTCATAAAAACCAAAAACAACTCTTAGGGAGAAACACCACTTAGGGCTGCAGACGCTGATGTATCAACAGATACAGATCCCTACCCAAGCAATGCCACAATTCAGAAAACTCACTGCCATACCTGCTTTCTGCTCAAGTATGTAACATAATTACATATACTACTTTACAGTAGCTACAATCCTACATTGTACCCCTAGATGTTGCTAGGGAATGCTCCTACCTTAGATATTAGAAATTCTAGCCTTCAGCCCAATTTTCAGATTTAGTGGGAGTTCTGGTTTTCCCTCCCATACTTACTCCTGACTTCTGCTTGCCTTGATCACAACATCTACCTTCCTTGTCTGTTTTTAACACTTAAATGAATCTTTTCAAACACAGTTTCTCATTACAGACCAAATATACAAGACAAAAACTGTATGGAGGACCAGAGGGCTTTGACCTTCAAGCGTCACCACTACTTTACGCTGGCATTGCTACAAAAAGAACCACTTCTACCTGACACTTATTCCTGCACATTTTCTATCATTTCCCTCCTAACAGGATGAGCATTTTTGCAGACAGACACTGACAGAAGAACGGAAGTCCTCTGCCTGAAAATACCTTGCTACTTTTGACTGAAGAAAAGTGAGCAGCCAGCCACGCTGTCCCCACCTGAAGACACCTTTAGATATTCAATTTTCAGCTCCTTGTGAGAGTACTGAACACCTAAGCTTGCAGATCAATTTCTGGATGTGCTCAATTCATACTGTAACTCACACCACTTATTAATTGAAATGCTCATCTCACATAGTATATTAGAGCAGTTCAGTTACTGACACACAAGACAGGAGGGAAACAAGTCAACTCCAGATCTCACAAAACTCACATTTTCTTCAATCACACTCTCCATCTGATTTAAAAAAAAATAAAGTTAATTTGTCTCCCGTGGTATTTTATTTCTTGCTTTCTCCCCTAACAGTTCATTCACATAGGTTGTTTAACACTATGTTGCTTGAATAGTCTTTTCAAGGAGTTTCTAACACCATTATAAACTGACCAGGCAGTTATTAGAAACTTCAACTCTTCACCAAGGACAAGGAGGAAAGAAAGGGAAGAATGAGGAGTCAAGCAGCTCCGGATATTAAAGAGAAGAAAATGTTCCTTCAGTCCCTTTTCCTTCCTGGAAAAACATGAGGAATCTTAATTTATCTTCTTGCTGTTTTTACATTACAATTTTTTATTTTTATGGGTTAGACAACTAGCAAAGCAAAGCAACTACCGCCTATTCAACATCTCTTACCCTATCTGCCAGCATGTTAAAAAAAAAACAACTTTGCAACTCAGAGTTTATAAATAAGTACTTCAGAAATTATAGCCAAAGTTGTCTGTGGCTCTTAATATCTAAAATAATTTTAATCAATCTGCTTCAAAAATTTAAATAATAAAAAGAAAAAAGAAAAGCAAGAACTCACCTAATCTTGACAAAATCCCCCGATCATTTCAAAAGCTTTGGGCACTAACTCTAGGTTGATTAAACATGAAGTACCTGAGTAAGATCCAACAATAGAACTGTTCTAGAAAACATGCTTATTTCAGATTTTCTACCAGCCATAAAGGAGGGCATCAGTTTGGTTACTTTTTTCCTAATAGTACACTGCCTTTGGATTTATTTTGACATTATTTCATTTTGTGGGAGTCCTTCATTTAGAACATTTACTCTTCAAGAAACAATGGCATGGGTACTTCTCAGAGTTTCATTCTCTTTGGTAGAGAAAAATAAAACTGTTATGCCTGTTAAAAACAAAATAAGATTTCAATATAAATAATTAGATTTCCAATACATTTCCTTAAACAATTACAGAAGTAGAACAAAAAAAAGTAATGTAGTGTAATTGTTTTCAGGCAGCCCTTAAAAGAGAAAGATAAATCCTTACTAGAGTGTTCAACCAGTCTGTATATGCAAGCCTCCAACTTTCAAAGGTATTCTTCCCTTCAAAAATTAAGTTCTTTCTCTGTATCCCTACAGCTTCACGATTTAGAAAAACAAAAACAGACGTGAAATAATTACTGAATACCATGTACGGAGTAAAAGTAACCATTTAAAAGAAAAAATTTCTAAAATCCCTATATTATTACTTTCTTCCAGAACATTTCAACATTTGATACTTTTAGAAAAATACTGTTATGGAAATAAAAATAACAGGTTCAAGTACTCATCCACTTGGGTGGGGAGCGGGGAGGAAGAGAGAACAAGGAGATCATAACCAAGTATTTTACATTAAAGATCAAACCAAAATTGGCAGTAACTGAAATCAACTGACATCTCACTTCAGTTAGGGCAACATCAGCAAAACACTGTGCAGCAGGTAATGCAAGTATTTACTTTTTACGTGGATATCTGCATGTATAAATACTTCTAAGTATATTTGCATGCCTGAGTAAGACTATTTGGGTCAAAAACAAAATAAAATGTTTTAAAACTCCAAGCAGCAACAAAAAGTTTCAAGCCCAAATCTGATCATGCATTTTACAAATCACCATTAAAACCATGCCACATTTCTTACATAAGACAAAGCCTGGCTATTTGTTAGGAGAAAGTAAAGTTTTATGTATAAAAATTGAACTTCACCTTTGAGTTGTTCCAATGTGTACCTCTGAATTTCTCCCTTCATGCTCATTCACAGATACCCAGAGGGATTAGATGACTCCCACACATTCTAAATAACCTCTGTTGCGTAACACCTCAATCTCTTAAAATTTAGCTTTTTGATATCCTGGATAAATCTGGCAAAAAAAAAAAAGTAACACTTGCTGGGAACACTTAAGGCATGTCTCTACAGGCAAAATAATTTAGGGTGTGAATTTGAAGTGCACTGACTATTCCACCCAAACTTGTTTTATGGACACACCTTTTTTACTCTAAAAACTCTAAAACAGGCACAGGTCTTCCGCTCACTCCACACACACAAAGGCAACTCACACTCCATGAAAAACCCCTGCCACACAATTAAGTGGTTCAATTGCTATTTCATACTGCTTTCCCTGCATAGGCAAATAGTCTAAACTTTGAAAGACATTACACTTCCACGCATGCAGAATTTATTGTAGAACAGTCTGGCAAATTTTGGAGCTGAACTGATATTTGCCAATTGTCTGAGAAATTCCAAAATGAGCTTCAAATGATGAAAGCAACCATAAGAGTTATTTACACAACTCTCATTTTAAAGTCCTCAAAATAACTGAGTCTAATGTATGGCATCCCTATTCTATAAGGTATATGGGGATTAATCCATTAGCACATTAGATTAAATGTTGCTTATAAACAGAAAAACAGAGAGACCACTTTTCCAGAAGCTTGATTTAATGGAGAAAAATCAATGAGGAACACTTTACCTTAAAAACAAAACAAAAAAACAAGCCAAAACAAAAAAGAACAATAAACAAACCCAAAAAACTCCACCACCCTCCTGTGAAAAAAATCCGCTCCCTTAGGCTGTGGAAGAGAATTACAAATAGTAAGGCTTTGGGACTGATTATATCTCCAGGTTTCAAAGCAATGATGGATTGAACACCAGTAACGGTTAAACTATTTTAAGAATAAAACAACATATGTCAATCTCTTCTTCCAATAGTTAAACAGTGGATTTAATTTTGCACTGAACAAATTAGTAATAAATACTCACTAGGAACATAGTACAAACTAGTGGGCATACAGCTGGCAGAAGTTATCACAATGGACAGATTTTATGCTGTCCCTGGTTATAAATTGTATCATTAAAAAAGAGTGATAATTACTTAATGATTTTAATCCATTTGTCATCATATAATTTCACAAGTAACTCAAGCATCTGTAACACACATCTACCTGATTTCTGACAGAAGCAGCAAAAAATTTCATCTCTAGATTTTTTTAATCTTACTAGTAAAAAATGAAAACAGACAACTACACACCAACAATATAAAGCTTGCCAGATCCACTCATGCTAAGAAACATGGAAAGGAAACCAGCTCACATTAAAAAAAAAAAAATAAAAAAAATTATGTGAGTCAAAAGGTTTGAGTTTCCTTCCTTTCAAATACTTTGTTTCTTTAAATTACATCTGATGTCTTTGGGATTTAAACCCAACATGCAGGCTGTGAAAAAGAGAATGCATGGCAGGAAAAACTGAACCAAACACGTAAAAGGCAGAATGGGAAGGAGCCAGATACAACAAAAACTGACAAGGGAAACAACAGGCCTAGTTCTAGATTAAAAAATAATGTGCAAGTATAAGGAAATCATACCCTCCTTTAAAGACCTATTTTCAGTTCACATCTTAGAAGGCACAGGACGTGGACTGCAATTTGTGTTACTGTGCTTGCATAATTACACATACAACGTCATTTAAGCAGGCACCATGTGCATATGTATAAAAAAAGAAAGCTTATAGCAAATTCTGAAGTTCTTCTGCAATTGCGTACCAAGGAAGTCTTTATTTGCACACAGTAAGGCGTCAGTTTTACCTCATTTGTTAATGAAATTGTATATAACCAAATTAGAAGCTTTGGAAGTACTACATCACATTTCAAGCAAGTGACGATACTGCACTGATCCACTCACATCATTACATTGTTATTTTTAATCCACAGCATTCAGAACATGCACAGTATCTATCTAAATTTCCAAATGGCCCTCTCACCTTAAAAGTATTAGTGATTTTACCATTAGAAAGGAAGCATAGTATGCATAGTAAATTGTTCAAAGACAACAGTATTTTTCACAAATTGAGCAGAGGCACAATTACTGAAAAAACTTATATGCAGACTTCAGCGAGGTAGCCAAAAGATTCCTAAAATAAGGGCGTGACCCACATTAATCTGGGGGGGTTTGTTTGTTTACAATTTTTTTTGGACACAGCAGGGATGTTAAAACACATCCTCTTCTCTCCCAATATTTTTTTAAATGACAACCTATTTACAAGTCTGTGGTCAAATAATTAGTTAATATATTTAAGAATTCCTTTCTTTTTTACTATTTTTAAAAGAAGTGTAATTTGTCAATATTATATACAAATTATACTTTTCATTCTTCTTCTTAAAAGTTGCCTCCACCCAAGTTTACTAGTGTTACTTTATCTTTTTAATTCAGAATACATATTCTGACTGTAACACTGGCAGTATTTTTCTCACTTTCACTGAGGATTCAGGCCTCAAGTCCACAGTCCGACAGATCTTAGTGGAAATCCAGGCATACAATTAGAAAAAGCCTGTATCAACCAGAAAGCAGCATTGTCACCACCATGTTTTAGAAAACTTCACTGTTTCTTGCTTGGAGCTCAATAGAACTTACTCCCTCCTCCAACAAATTTCACTCTTCAGTTTCACCTTATCAATAAATAGACATACACAGTGTCATCTCAAAGTCTTTAACTGATCTCTGTGAGAACAGACAGAATACCTATTTAATAATTCTGTACACTGTTTTCCTTTTAATCTTTAGCTCAACAAAACTCTTGGGCACATACTCAGAGCTAAAAAACAAACCCAAGCACTTTGCTAATTTGTAACCAATGTTTTTACCATTCCCCTTCGAAACCCCTCTCCCTGTTTTGTATCCATTTTATACAAGGTTTTTCTTTGTCCCACCTTTTTTCCTCCCAGACATAGCCGCTTAACTGAAGTTATCACTTAAACTACTAGAGTAACTCATCCATTTAAAGACTGACTTAGCCATTCTAGAACAGTTGTAAAAGTCATACACATAGATGCTAAATGTATAGACACATTTATAGATACATGTATAGGTACATTTATAGATAGAGACAGCATAAATGTTGTTTTCAATTAGACACCATTTAAATAAGCCCAGCACTGCTCTCCACGGACCTTGCTGATAGTATGAACAGAAGGTTGGTAGCAGCTTTAACATTAAAATAAACCTCTGTTACTGTCCTACAGCTTCTGTTAACAGATGCTTTGTTTCCTAATGTAAGTATTATTCAAACACCTCATCAGATAATTAAGAATTATATTTACAGTATGTAATCAACTTCCTACACTTTTAAAAATGTCTGGTAAACTGAATTTTGCTTGGATAGGTAATTCTGACCAACTTGACTCAGTAAACTTCCTTGTTTAGCAAAGGCCAGGTCCTGTTCCCGAGATTTTCAGCATCCCTGCTGGGAAAAACTTTATTGCCCCTTAAGTTTCATGGATACTTCTCCTCAAGTCAGCTAAGATGCATCTATAAGCGCTAACTGTAGAATTACAGAACTTTCAGATTACAGGCAACACTAAAGCTTCCCACAGCATTTTTGCTCAGATACAATGTAAAGCAAACATTTATTAAATATGCCTTCTGTCAGTATTGCAGACATTTTAAAAAATAACTCTCACTGTTCAATCACATGAATATAGTAGTATCACCTAAAATTGTTAATTTTTAACATTATACCTGTGAACTTATTAAAATGTATAAGTGATATATACAGCTAAAGAAGCTAAATCTTCTTGTGAATGGTGACAAGAACAGATTTTTTTTTGCTAATTTCAAGCGGAATTTTAGAGTGCACCAACTTTTCTGGGAACACTGTTGAAGTGCACTCGATGTTAGATGTAGCTTATTCTGACATAAGCTACTTTACAGATAGTGGCAGTTAGCTTCCACTCTCTCTATATATAATACAATTAGTGCATTCAAAATGCACTACAAAAATTCCCTGCTCGCTAAGCCGAAGTTTCGTTGCAGGTAAGCAGAAGTGCAGGAATATATTTACATTTCACCTGTGAATGTTGCAATATTACAGAACAAACAAACAAAAATCCATTTGAATGCATATCTTCAATAAAATCACCGTATTCCAGCTTGTTGGCATTTCTAGCAAGACAGGAAAAAAATACAGCAAGTGAAAAAAAATTGAGCTTGAATTTCAAATCACTGGCCTAAGTTTATACGCTATTGCTTCAGCTCATTTTAAACTGACAAAAGACATTTTACAACCTTTTGACGATGTGGATTTTCAGCGTCTGTCACTCTTCAGGGTGAAATAACATATAAAAAAAACTCTGAAAAAATTATTTTTTCCCCACAATTTTTGTCCTAAATTAAAATGTTGAATTCTTCCAAAGTTACAGACAAAAATAGCTATTGGCATCTCATGGAACATTTTACTGTCACCAGTTTCTCCACAGGTTGTTTAACTTCAGTTGTTACTTTCATTCCTTACGTAGATGGAGGAAGAAAGAAAAAAAAAAAAAAGAAAAGTATTTTTCCTCTGGGTTTTCTTTTTTGGTAAAGGAAACTTCACAAGAAGAAATGTACCATTTTTGATATAACAATCTTAAAGCCAGTACTTGATAAAGCACTAGCTCTTGAAGTTAAAAAGACTCGACATGTCGCACAAAACTTTTGAGTTGCATCTCCTAAAATACTGGAAGCATGCTTTCTGAAATACTCTGTAGATATTAAGTATTCACATTTTAATAATCTAAAGTGACAGTAGTTATAGTACACTATATACAAATAATACTCACCCTTCTGAAGATGCTTTATTGTTACCACAAATAAACATTCCCCGGACTCTCAATTTGATATAGACAGTGGGGACAGCCAAAGAATGACCTTTTAATTTTTATAAATCACATAAATAATCTGAATGTGCAATCCCCTAAAAAAAAGATGAACCTATCTGTTAGGAAATCACAGTTTAGGGGTGAAGATTACACTAAAAATGCTGGTAATATTCTTCACTGAAAACTGTATTAAGAACCAAACTCATAATAGCTGAAACTACAGTTGCCAGACTTAAACAAAGACAAAGCTATCCTGCAACAATTAAGCAACCTTGTTCAAATTGTTACATGCTTCTTATTAGAGAGACCAAGACTCTCAACTTCCAGCTCCATAATTAAAAAAACCAAAACTGTTCTGTAGCTCCAATAAAATAAGGGTAGCACTTTGTAAGTTAGAAATAAATATCTTGAGTAATGTACAAGTTTATTACCCTATTCCTGCTGCCTCTATGCACAGAGTGCTTTTCTTTTGTCTGCTAATAACAATTTCTGAATCACCACGAATACCTGTTAACATCAAATACATACATACACATGATGCCACAAAACACCTATTTCTTCATCTTTATCCAATCATACATCTGTTGCTCTGGGACAGCTCTGCCCAGTACCCTCCTTCACACCTCCCCAGACACCCTAGTTTTTTAGGGAGCACTCCGTACCCAGAATTTCCAGCTCCCTACGAACTTTATCGTGGCGCTCTGGAAGATCGGGATCGCACGGTGCCTTTACCGATTAAGAAGTTCGACGGAGCCGCCGCCAGACTGATTTACCCCCTCGCCCTCTTAAACTCCCTCCCTGAACCACGAACCCTCCGAGGCCAGGAGCGGGAGCTCGAAGGGCGGCGAGCCCCCAAACCAGAACTGGGGTTCCACGGCACTGGGCTGCGGGAGAGGGGCCCGGGGCGCGCTCAGACTCTCCGCCCGGCTCGCCCCGCCGATCGCCAGCTTCCGGGAGGCTG
>VYZM01008465.1:0-26063 GCA_013398915.1 Dromas ardeola | reverse complement strand
CTCGCCTGTTGCTTCCCCCGCGGGCAGGGCGGCTCTCCCCGTCGGTTCGCCCTCCGCCCGCCCAGCTCTGACGGCGCCACATCGAGAGGGTCGCGGCCGCCTCTGGGCCTGCCCGCCCTCCCCCTCACCCACCGTCGCCGGGCGCCCTCGCCGCTCCCCGGGGCCCCAGCCCCCGCGCCCCGGCGGATGTCGGCTGGCTGAGTCACTTTCCAGAGTCGCACCCTCGTGTCGTACCGCTTGACCTTTGCTTACCCAAACCCCAAACTTTACCAGCATCTGCCCCTTTCTTCTTCTTTTTTTTTTTTTTTTTTTTTGGTGCATCAGGCCGTTCTGCTTGGCTTTCGCTGCCTCGCTTCTCTGCATCCAGAGCGGTTTCTCCGCTGTCAAAACCCCTACCCTTTCGTGGGAGTGGTAATAAATCATGGCAGCAGCAAGGAGTCCACTCCACATCAGGCTTGGATCGTGTTGCTTGTTACACGCTGTCTCCAGCTTCTAAGGTTGCTATCGTTTTCCCTTGTTTCTAATTTGTGAGACTTGCTCATCAATCTTGTTGCCCAGCTTGTGTTTAAACCTTGAGGATTCGTGCTCCTTTAGTCTGCTGTCATCTCACTCTTTGGTCACTCCAGCCTTTCTTCATCTTCAGCAGTGAAAAATAAAATTGCGAAGATAAGTTTCCTAAGGCAGTACTTTGGCCTTCCCATGTGACCATATCTCTTTCCTGCGCATCCCACATTGAGTACCTCTTCCAAGGTGTGCTGGAACATGAGCTGTATCCTCACTTCCACAGTTTATTCCCGTCATCCTTCCTTACCAAATATCAGCTCCCCTCTCCCTTGTGAATGCCTTGGTACAGGTTGAAGCTCCAAAAATGTGCAGCAGGCACTGTAATGAAGTCCTGAGTGATAAAAGTCTCGTGGGGTGGGGTGGGGGGGAATAAATCACAAGTGCAACCTCATTCCCAAATCACCCGGTTGTTTTACATGTCAAATGAGGATCAGTGTTCTAGTTAAAGGTGATGTGCTTGTGTACTTTTATAGTCTATGTGTAAGTACTTAAAATTTCCAAACTTAATTGCGTAATAAACTTGCAATGAGATCTTAAGAGTGGGCATTCCTACACTGTAGATTCTCAATTTAGCCCATGGTCTTGAAAAGGGGTTTCTACTAATAGCTTATTTTTATTTTTAAATCTCTGGGGTTTTGTGAGTTAAGAGCAAAAAATGTGCAGCAGAAATTATTTCCTTTTACAGTTACATGTCATAATGTGATAGATTGCCATAACCTTTCTCTAATTCTAGTGGAGTAGCTGACAATTGGAAAGATTATCTTAAAATTATACCATTTGCAAAATACTAGTCATTTCTGGAAATTCAGCTATTTGAATCTATTCTGCCCCAAGATGGCTGCCACTACCAAAATGGCTACCCAGTCCCTTCACAACTTAGAATTTGTATTTTACTTTGATTGTTAGAGTTGCACTTCATGGAATCTGGTTTTAGTCAGCAAGTGTAAATAATCATCGCTAAATAAGCAGCTAAATCAGAGGGTAACTTAGTATAAGTGGTACAATCAGCCACAAGATGGAAAAATCTGCGTTGTAGAACCTACGCTGTGAAATAGACCTCAGCACAGATAGCTTTGTTTTTCAGTCTTGCACAGCAGATTATTCATCTGTTATACCTGAAACTAATGCTTACTAGAAAATCAAACATGTTCTGAATGGAGTTACTCTTTCTCCTTTGCACTGTAGCAAAACAACCTTTCCACCAAGGCGCCGTTCTAGCCTCTTCAAGCAATGAACTCCTCAGCGAGGAACTCCATTAGGCGTCGATTTTCTGATCAGTCGTTCAGGCTGTCTCAAACAACCAGGACAAGTTTAGCAGCTGGTTTTTTTCTGCACATGGCTGTTTAATGTTGCAACCATCTCCGTACAGACTTTCTGGTTTTGCACAGTAAACGGCCCAAATGGTTTGTTTCTGCTGTATTTTTGTGATTTGTGAACACCTATTTGAACAAAGATCTGATTTATGCAGAGACATCAGACCAGATCTTCAGGCAAAAATAGTACAAAAATTTTTGAAATAATTATGAAATCTGGTATTTTGAGCGAGTCATTCTGAAAGGAGTGAATTGTGATGGCAGCATGATGCTTTTGAGAAAAGTAGCTAACGTTGAAGAAATATCTGTATTACTTGACAATGAAAATAAAACCAGACTCAGGAAAAAAGTATCATTTGTTTTGGACCCTTCCGGAATTGTTGAAAGCTTTTGCCTCTTTTTATAGCTAACACGTAGAAGAGTTTTTTCCTTGTTGCCAACATGTGAATGAAACATGTACGTTCGTATTGTATGTATGACTAAAAGAATAAGGGTCATCAGTGCTACATCACTAACATCAGTTGGACATAAAAATAATTGTTTAACAGCACCATGGGATATTGCTAATTATGATTGCTTACACTGGGGTGTAGTTATGTACCTCTTTTCACCCTTTAAAAAAAGAAAAAAAGAGGTACAGCGCTACAAAGCAAAATTCATAGTTGAGTGGTTTCTTTTAAAGATTTTGACATCTCAAATAAGGTAGAATTTCCCAAGCATAGATTTTTTATGCATTATTATTCTAATGCATTTCCTTGCAGTCAGAATCATACGGTATTCCTTCCATCTGGCTGGTGGAACCAAGCAAGACCAGTCAGGGAACTGCCTTAATCTGAAATAACCACAAATGCTGGTCAGTTTTCCCCTTGTCGGCCCGGCTTCGTTAAGGAGAAGCTCAGTTAGGCCGCCCCCCGCCATTAGCAGCCCCAAGCAGGCACGCCAGTAGCGTCTGTAATTCTTGTAGATGAGCTTGTGACTTGCTGATCACAGCGTCGCTTTCCTTTGTGCTTCGAGATCTCTCCGTAACAAAGCCGCGTGCAGCTTTTGGGTGGGTCTGGTGGACTTCACGTATCAGTCACACAGCCTCGAAAGGTTCAGCCTGGTTGCCTTTGATCTCAGTTGCTCGGTGGTGGGGAGAGAAGGAGGATGCACACCCTGCCCTTGTTATACCTACCCCTACAAGTAAAGCCTATAGCACTGCAGATAATATTTCATTCAGCAGGCTGTTTAGGAGCATGGTCTTTGTTNTGGGTTTTGTTGTTTTTTTTTTTTTTTTTGGTTTTTTTTTTTTTTTTTTTTTTTTTTTTTTTAATGCATTTCATGTCTGTTTTGGCAGATGTGACTTCCATACACTGCTCATTCAATTACTAACACTAATCTGTACTTTTCCTGATACCTTGGTGTGTTGTGTGGCTTAAATTCTGCATTTTAGTCCATGTGAATTTGGTAAGATTTTACAAAATGTTTATATACATGGGAATGTATTTACGGCCTCAAACAGTAAATCTGTAATAGCATTAAACTGTTATGCAGTGTAATGATTACGCAGAAGTCAGCATACACCCTTTTTGAAAAGTTGGCCTTCTGTTACATTATTATTAAAAAATATTTTTTTTGTGTTCGTTTTTTTAAAACAATTGATGACCATGTTTTGTAACCAGCCATTTTGAGATCAACTACTTTTTTAAATGTTTTCCCATTAATATCTTAATGGTACTTATGGGCCAATTTCCCTGAAAGAAATGGAACCTTACGTCCTGTTTCACAAACCCTTTCTGACCTCTTTTTTTTCCCCATTTGCTATGTGCTTCTCTGTAGAGTTGAATTTAATAATCAGATAATCAGCCAACATAACTTTGGACGCAGCGGCCAGTAGACGAGATTAAGAGAACAAGGAGCCGAGTCACTGCAAGACGTAACACCTCCACATTGTTTTTCAGACCTGCCAGGTCTCCGATGTTGTGCTGGAGACCCCTGCCCTGCCCTTCTCTGCTTCCCCCACCTCTGCAGGGCAGCGCCGTGGCCGTGGCTGCTCCGGCACCTCACCTGCCGAAGGGGTCGGGGCTGGGGGCTGTAAAGAAACAGCAGCGCAGGCTGGCCACAGCTGAAGGCATGTCTGCCTGCAAAAAAAGCACCGTGCTCAGAGGGTCCCTGCCAGGAGAAGTTACTCGGTGCTGTAAACTCTTTCCCTGTCGTGCAACCAGACGTGTGGCTGCCGTTTGACTTAATGCACTTGTTACAAAAACGGGTACCCGGGAACTCACATAACCAAAAGAAGGCTGGGAGGTGTATGCAGTCAGGGTGCAAAACGTGTACAGTAGCAAGTGTAAGTGTACTCACTAGCTTAAAGTAATAATACCAGAGTACCATGAAAATTAAATAGACTGCATGCACGAAAAACCGTATAGCAATAAGTATGTTGCTAAACATGACCAAGATTTCATGAAGTGCGGCTACAGGAAAATGCACAGATTTCTGTGCCATTTAGGGGCTGTCTGCATCTGATGCTGTGAATGGTAACACATGCATCTGCTTCTTAGCTCTGCAAGAGCATTGGTCGTTTTCCTCCCACCAAGTAACAGAAAACTACCTGACCTTTCACTGAATGTTTCCCTCATGTATCATGATAAAAGTATGTAATGTATTTTATACTAAGTATAAGCCCTTTCAGTATGCTGGGCCACCTCAGCGCTATCATATGGAGTTCAAGGAGATTTTTTTGGAGGGAAGCGGATGCAAGACAAATAAAGGTAGAAGCAAGAGTGACGGAAACAATTAACTCACACTGTGGCTCTGTAGCAAATACAGGACAGTATCTTTTTGGCTAAGGAGAAATGTTGCTGGAAGAAAAACTCCAGGGTTGGTTTTATACAACAACGGTAGCACTGTAAGTGATTTTCTATTAACTTTTTTTAATACGCAGAGATAAAGCTTATTGCATGTGGTCATCCATTTCAATTTGTGAAAGGGATTAATTGACTTCCCCTGGCTACAATTAGAAATTAATTAACTTTAAAAACTATCTGTATGTAATGGTTTCACTTTAAAGAATCTACTTTTGTTTATTTTGTGGTCACAGAAGCTGCTTAAGTTGTATGATAAAAATACTTTCCCGTCCTTGTCTGCCTGTTTTTCCCTTTTCTTTTTATTCTTTACCTGACCTACATTTACTGTTATATTCAAACCACTTAAAGTTGTAAATGGTCTCATGTAACAAAATTGCCATGAAAGCATGTTTGTGAGAACTTAAATTCCAGAGTCCTGTCCCCATTTCCAGGTGTATTTGGCAGCGTAGCTGTATGATACCGCTGGGTGTGCCACTCACAGGGGAGGATTTTCCTCAGACAGAAAAAGCTGCAAATTTAAAGGTTCGAGTGGGCATTCAATGAGTGTTGATGGATGGTCTTCCATCAGTCCAAATCCAAGATTAAAAGCCTAAACTCTGTTTGAATATTCTGTTTCTGAGGTGTCAGAATTCTTCAGTGGCAGTGGCTAAATTACCTTAGCAGATGGACAGAGTTCACTGACTAGAATCAAATCTCCTTGTTTGGCTGCAGAAGGTACTTCTTCAGACAGCGAAGCACAATATACATGTAATGATAAGTCAGACTGTTTGCAGCAGTGAGTGCAGTTGTGAAATCTCTTTCCTTCTGTTCATCATTTCACCTCTCTGAAGTATTACCTCCAGATGAAGCCACCCTTCCATCTGTGTCTGAATTTGCCATGCATAGGCCTCCATTTTTAGCATCATTTGCCCCTCCTAATTCTCTCTTTGATATTTATTTATGGTATGCCTACTTTCAGCTCTTCCTTTGTGAACATGCAGTCCTGTCCTCTCCTAGAATTACCTAATCCTGACATCTAAAATAGTAGGAGGTACTTGCAGTTGCACTGACCCTACTCATCTCTTTAAAAAGTTAATAATGTGTATTATTTATGCATATATACATGTGATCTGACATGCTCAAGGTTAGTAAATTCGTAAAGGTAAAAATGAAAATATCGTTTAGCAACATAAATTTGATTAAACTGAAAAAAAAAAAATCCTAGTCTGCTCACCTTTATGGGAGAAGACTGGAAATGCCTACACTTTGAAAGTGAATTTGATAATCTGTTAAATCTTGCCAGGACTAGCAAATTATATAGTCAAAAAAGTCAGTTTAAGGAGATGTATGGTAAAGAAAGTAAAAAGATAATTATATTCATCCACACATTAAATAAACTCCATCTAATACAAGTCATAGAAATAAGATGTTCTTCACAAAGGTTTATGGAGACATACAAAGTACAAAGTATGTATCCTATTTGAATATGCTTCTGGGTTGTGTTAGTATTTCTCATGATTCAGCAGCCTTTTCACGTGATGGTTTATTCCAAATTTCATCCCTTGGGCATGGGTTGCAGAAGGCTTCTGTCAAGTCCAGGGCCATATCAAGTTGCCACCCGGTTCCTCTTCCTTGTTTGCATAGTTGTGAAGAACCTGTAGTGAGTTGAGATGCTGATCCCTTCCAACAGAAGCCAAAGCCTTCCAGCACCCCTGGCTTTTTGTTTTCCAGTCTTAGGCCTCGATGGAAACATACACAAATAAATGCAAATTTAAAAAAAGGATTATGCACATCCATTCACTGATGTGACATTGTTTCAATGAGTTTACTTCCTAGCTGAAAGGATTTCTAGTTATTTGGCAGTCTTTTGCCAAATATCCATTTCTTTATCATATACATATCTCCGAAGATCAAAATGGTAAAATCAAAAATCACTCTACTGCCGGTAGAGAGAAAGCTGTTACTGGGAAAATAATGTTCTACTTCTAAAATCAGAGGATAGTAAGAGGTTTTTGTGCTTTATAACAGAAAGGCTCACCATTGCAGTGATTTATGTGTGTATACAAATACAGACTGACCTGTACATTAAAGTCTGTCATGCAGTGATGCAGGACTTGGTCATGAGGTGGGCAGACAGCATTACATTTTAGGTGTCAGCTGAATATGCTGGTCAGATCCATAATGGAAAGAATCACCTATTTGAATTTGTATCAAACTCATATCATAGAATAAAAAAGGTTGTTGGTTTAACAATTTTAAAATGTTAGGTATCGTTTTCCCCTCTGAAGCCTTCATGCTGGGTATGAAACACACAATTAAGAGAAATTAAGGGAACTGAACTTTAGCCAAGAAAATTTTTAAATAAATGAGTGTCTGCACAGACTGATGCTGAGAAATGCTTTATGAAGGATAGATGACTGACAACTATGTAAGTGTTAAACCTCGTCTATAATTTACATGCAAAAGGCCACATTTTGCTCTCAATAATGCTTACTGAAATAAATAATACCAAGGGCAGAATCATATTTTTTGCTTTCGAAGCAAGCAAGGTAAAAAGCGGGGAAAGAGAAGGCTAGGCAAGGCCCATGCAGCACTTAATTTCTACTTAAGACCTTAAAATACTTCCAAGTCACGTTAAGAGATTGTTTCATGAAGTTTAGTATCTGTCAGACTGAGGGTGTAATTCTGATTTTCTCAATCCATGTCGGTCCTAAGTGAATTTTATTGGGCACTACTCACTGGGAAAGTGAGATGAGATTCTAAGGCTGTAAGTACGAAGGACTGAGTCAACCGAGTGAGTGAAACAGTGACTAACTAATTAAGTGAATGAGTGAGCACAGCATTGTTTGCTTTTGTGATCATTTCTGTGCATGAGTGAATGGCAGGGCTATTACATGTGTGTGAATGAGTGGGGTCAGGGTTGCTGAACAGTCCATACATTTGTGTGGTCTTTCCGTTGTTTGATTAGACTAATGAACCAAGTGTTTGGAATATTAATACATGTGGACTAGAGCTAAATTTGTTATGTAGTTTGTGGACGAATTAAAAAATATGAAAAATAACTTGCTGAAGTCAGTTTTCGGTTGCATACATGTAACTCTGGATTGGGTAATCAGCTGTTCCACGGCAGGTTGCTTTCTGCCCATTGGTGTCAGGGAGCTGAAAGGTACACTAGTACTTCTTCCAGGTTTAGTGTTACAAGTGACATTACCAAATCTGTTTGTAGTTTATTGCAAATCTAATTGTGTAATGTAAACTGAAGCATTATCTGACAATGAAATGATTTTCTGTCTTATTACACTTTCATAAAGGAACAGATTTGGCTATCCTTATGTCAACTATTTTGCTTCCAAAGTAGTTAACAAGGCTAACAATAATTTTTGGCAACCTAAAAGCTTATTCCTTCAAATAGCACAAACAGAAGCAGAATAAAACCTTGTTCTATTATGTCATATGTAAATTGTGTTCTATTGTCACATTTCATTTCATAGCTGCATGCAATTAAGCGAAGAGGAGTCAACACTATGCTGCTAAAATCCAATCAAATCATAGGTGTGAAGTGTGGATATAAATAAATAATCTAGAATATTGGAAAACTTAGTTTTTTCCTCCCTATGGATTTTTTTTTTTTTCCTGAAGACTCACTGGCCTCCATTACCCTGCCCTTTTTCTCAAATAAATCACTAAATAAATATTTGTAACTTCCAGTAGTAGAAAAGGTCGAAGAAAATATATCATACATTGGTAGTTCCCAGCATTTCAGCAACTTTGATGTCTTGACCTGAGCTTAGAAAAGCTTTTAATTATTGTAAATTATTCTGAATATGAAAATTGAGGTTATGGGAAATGTGTATATTACATAATTAATCCTACAGTTTTTCAGGCTTTTTTCTTGCATGTCGGCTGATTGTTCCAGTAGAAGATATTTCCTGATTCTATGCCAAAATCTGGCCTCTCATCTGCACTGCACTCTCTCAGAATGTTTCAGTAAATTGGGCAGCTGGCAGTATTTTTTCATATATCTTATGATCTGACAACATTTTGCCATTCTTTAAAAAGCAGGAATCCCTTGCTTTTTACATCCTCCAGGTTTGGGATGGCAATCCTCCAGAGAAGGACTTGATTTGGCAAACAAACTGTGATTTAGCAAAATGCTGATGTTATGCATACGCAAGTGTATTTGATCTTGATTTGGATGCCTTAAACTATGTGATTAGCTTTAAAGAGAGTAACAATTTGGGGATTTTTGTGGGTTTACCTAGCCAAAAGAGCTATCTGACTTTATGAGCAAAATTAGTCAGTGATGTATGTACAAACCCAATGCCAAATGTAAAAAATTGTGACTTCTGCTCTGTTGGAAGTTCTAGTTATCCATGCAGTGATAAAACTAGGGTGAGGTTCCATTCAGGTCTCATGACAAAAATGATCAAACCCGGAGATAAACAAAGGCAGGGGGCTTGGAACAAGATGATCTTTAAGGTCCCTTCCAACCCAAACCATTCTATGATTCTATGATTCTAAAACTTACTGAAAAATTTTTAAATGGCAAAATTGTTCTATCGAAAAATGAGAATTATCAGTCTATGTTTTAAACTGATAAACAGCAGAAATCTTCTAATCAATCTCTTCAATCAAAACGCATGTGTTCCTATATAAGGCTACCCTTAACAGGTGTTTTATAAAGAGCTGAAAATCGGCCCATGTTCTTCTGAGACACTGAGTCTCCAACTGCCAGTTCCAAACAGTGCTACTGAATCAAGAAGGCTAAACAACATTTCTATGAGATGGACTGTGTTTCAAGGAAGAGGGTTTGGGGATTATTTCAGTCTAGTTCTTGAGTTTAGGATTTATTGCTGGGAACTTGAGGTGTGAGGAGTAGATGGTACAAGATAAGGGAACAGATGTGATTTACTCTTCCTTTGATTTGCTTTGTGATTTTTGGCAGCTGCACTTCCACGTGCTTAATTCTCCCCTTTTCAAAATGAGGATAGGATTAATGAATGTTTATAAAGTGCTTTCGATGCCTAGAGAAAAGGAGGCTTTAGCATCTCAGGATGTCATTAATAGAGTGGAAACTTACCATAGCAAGTTGTCACTGATGATACTCATATTTGTGTAGTTTTAAAATTATTTTCAAAGTACAGTCTGTGTTGGAAGATGTGAATGCAATATTGAAATACAGTAACAGAAGATAAGTAGTAGTTAAATCAAATCATGTCATATTTGTTTAGGGTGGCCAAATATGTGGAGCGAGAAATCTTGCCCACAGCTGGATCAGCTTTTCAGATAAGAAAGGGCAACGTGCCGTGTTAGTTACACCATACAGCAAGCAAATCCTTGTCTGCATGTAGTTCTTGCAGATCTTCAAAAGGTCACAGTCTGGCTGTGGCTCGACGTTTACCACAGATCATGGAGCTTAGCTGAAGAGCATCCACTGCATGCAGCTATCAGATTGCACTCTGTTTCCTCAACTAGACTAATAAACAAAATCAAAATCTGAATGATTCATTTCGTATTTGGTCTTCAGCCTTACAGCGATGCCTGCATAAAAGCAGAACCTTGTGAATACTTTGTGCATGGGGATCATTAAGGATAATGGACTACTCTCTGGAAGTGCTGCACTTTTCCACCTTCTTAGCCCACACTTCATGTAACTGATTCAGGATTCTCCTCGTGCTTCCTCAGAGCGTGGAAGTCAAATGCGTACGCTTTGCACATCACGTGCTCTTTCGTAGTGCCTCTTTCGCAAAGTGTCTCTTGCAAGTTGAGAAGTTCACATTAGTGTGAAGAGGCAGGATCAATAATAAAGAACTGCTGCCGTTTGACAGCTGCTCATTGACACATTATAAGTATCCAAATTTATTTCACCAGCTTTTGCTGCCATCCTCTGTGTATAGACTCAAGGGACCATAAAACTGCTACAAAGCTGCATCTTTAAGAGCAGTTTGTACAATGCTGCAGGAATGTCCAGCATGAGCAGTTTCAGATTCATGCTTTGAGTAAATTTTACACATTCTCAGAGCTGTAGATCAATTATTTATAGTATGTACAGTGTTTTCCTGAGAAATCGTCTGAAGGCAGGTGAAAAGAAACTTTATTAATCCTGAGATTCAAGCTGTGTCTGAGGGACAGTGGCAGTTCAGAGGGCTCTTCTAAACTGCACAGTTGAGAAACATTTATCCCTGTGTGCCTTATCCAGCATACAGAGAATACCACATCAAAAGCACCAAATCAGCCTCATTAGACTGCATAAAGAGAAGGCTTTGTGTTTTTATTTGCTCTCCCTCTTTCTAAAAAAACCCACCAAACTTAGGAAATGAAATGGAAAAATAAATAAATGAAGCCCTACATTCATGCACACATACAGTTACCCTGTTAAAATCTAAGTCAGGAAATGCAAAAGTTAATGTTCTTATGTCAGCTCTGCCAAACTGAATGGAGACAGTCTTTCTCGTCCGGTTTTCCTTGTTGCATTTATTCAGGTTTATGGCCCCACTCTCAAACTGCAGAAGCTTCACGATTTTTTGAGAATAAGATATTAACATCTGGAGCAAACCAACTAAACTGCCCACACTTGTTTGGAAAAATATAATTAGACCCTTGCCTAATAATAAAATGCAACTCGGTAATAAAATTAACTGAATACATTGATTGCTATACTTTTGCTGCTTAGTGTGTACTGTAAAATAAACCAGACGTACATTGTGACCAGATGAATATTGCTGTAGAAGCTTAATATTTGCATTTTGTGGTTGCTAACATCCTGCATTAGTGAATTAAAGAACAATTCTATGCTGTGGGATTGTTTTTTTGAAATTATCTTCGACGTGTAGCCCAAAGTGAACAACACCCGAAAAGTTACTAACCAAGAGAGGTTTCCCAACTCCTCTCTGCCGAAGGAGCTTTGAAATTTATACCCTTTGAAGGACTGCTGAAAGATCTGTATCAATTAGCATGTTCTTCATTAAATAATGTGTGATATTTGGCAATTTATTATCTGAATAAGTTTCACACACAATAATGCATAAATAAAAGTTTGGGACCCAAGTTAAGTGGTTAGAAATCTTTCTAAAGCATTTTTATGGTGTCATTGATCACTAATATTTTATGCTCTGTTGAATATATGAAGAATTTGACTTGAGCTGTTTTTGTCCATTGTATATTCTGGGGTTTCCCTTGTTTTATTTTTTTTTTTTTTTTTTAATGAAGGAAACATCTGAACCTTTGCTATTTTCTATTATCCTGAATTTAATACTGGATATTAAATTTGACTGAAAGGACCAACAGAAAATCTCCAATTATGTTAGAAGGATAAACACTGTGCTGCTGCCCCCAAAGCCTACTTATAGTCATGTCTTCTAGTTGCAGTCAACTGTGCCAAGAAACACATAATTTGGATCTGTTTAGTAGAAACAGTCTTGTATGTTAGAGCTGGATTTGCAACCTAACTTGCAAATAAGCGTGCCTTGAAAATGGGAATGTTTCAAATTAACAGCTAGTCCCAAACTTCTTATGTAAGGCTGCAGTGGGTGCTGAGTAAAGAAAAAAGCAGCTTGCAGAAGCAAGCGGAGACCTTGAGTAGCTGGTTTTGGCCATTCATTATTCAGTTGTCCATAACAAATGGCGGTAAAAACGTTTATGAACTCTGGCCATTTCCCATGGGATTAGCAAGGTAAGAATAGGTACAACAGCACTTTATTTTCCATTTATGCGACATACTATAGTTTGTAAAGATGTAGTCATCTACATGTTTCAAAACATGATGTGTGCATAAAGGAGTCAATTCTTTTTTATAATGCATGTAGACTATGGAATACACCAATTTACCAACTACCATAAAATCTATTCTGTTTCATTTCCAAAATCAGACCCTTTTTTAATCTTGTCTTCCCTGAGGGAAAACGTTTAGAACTTACAATGACATTTACTTAAAGAAAAGAAAAGCAAAGCCTATGCACGTTCCATCCATAGAATAGGAGAAGAGGGGATCAGAGGAGGATTTAGTCCCATTTGTTGAATAGCCAAAATTTTGACACTGATCTCGTCATCAGTAGAGGCTGCTTTGGCGCTAGGTTTGAAAAACGCTCAGACTTAGTCCCAGGACCATACAAATTGAATTATATACAGTACTAAATATTAATGCAAAAGTGGATAGTTAGGTATAATTGAAAATTTATAGAGGGCCCTGTTGTGGCTTCTTTATGAATATCTGTACTGCCACATTAGCTGTGCAATATAAAGATACTCTAGGCCTGTAGAAAGAACTTTGCATTTTACAGATTTTTTTCCCATTTTTCTGTTACATTAAAATTATGTTTGTCATAACGAGTGAAAGCTGGGGAGAACAGATAAACATCTATTCTGCAAAGTTTCTCTCAAGACAAATTGTGTTTGGTTGGCCTTACGTTTTTCCCCTCTACATGTAAAATAAGTATATACATATATATTTCCCCCCCCGCCCTCCCCCCCCCTCCCAGTGCTGCAATCTTTCAACAGGGGCTGCACAAAGACTTGCAAACACTTAAGATGGCAATCTTATCTTCAGAAATGCAGCTGTGGAGCTGACTATTTTTCACAAAGCAGTGGTTGCTCAGCCATCACTGTCGCATCAGGGCACGGCCAGGTCCCCACCAGTGCATGTTTGATCCAGATGAATGGGCCCGTGATCACATTGCTGGTGACTTACTTAAAGCATGCGCTTCTTAGGACGGAGTTTTTTCCTTTCAGGCTTTGCATCAGCCATGGTAAAATGGAGAGTCCGTAAGGCGTCTCAAGGTCAGAGAAGCTCAGAGAGCGAGGACCTGCTCTGGCACTAAAGCCTGCCACTGAAAAGTTCTTCATCTGAGGCCGCAAACAGGTTTGAACCAGGTGGGAGAATTTATATTGGGTCAGTGCTTCAAATTACATGTCCATTGTGGTTTTTATCCAGTGCTGGTGCAAGTGTTAAATTCAAGTTTATGGTATCATGCAATCACAGTCTGACTTTAAACTCATTTAGCATTGCATGCGGCAGTGAGATGTGATCATACCTCATAAACTGCCAGTGTCCTAATTTAGGAAATAATGTCTGCCAGAGATCTAAAATGGATTAGTCCGAAATGTTGACGCTGCAAAGAACCAAAAATAATGCATGTTTTCTTTCCTTAATGTCAATAACATTTTCTGTAAGCATGCATATCTTGTATTTTACTGTTAATGGGAATAATTTTCAGCAATAAATGAAAGCATCTTATTTCTAATTAGAGGACTTTTTTTTTAAAAAAAAGGAGAAAGCAGTATATTTGTAAGTCAAAGATGCCAAGACAAACTCTGGAAAGGACTGTGCACCTGCCTTATTACTGGAAAGCAATACTAGACGCAGCCACTTGGTTCAGTACCTTTCAAAATTTAACACACTATTGGCATCTGCCTTGCTTCGATAAGACTTTAGTGTTGTGTAAATAGAACGATCCTTATATTTTTCTGTATTTTTTCTAATTGCCCCCTTTTTTGAAGGAGATCAGGCAGCTGAAATGTCAAAATTCAGAAAATAACAAACATACTACATCCATTGTAAAACATTCGTCTTCTTGGATACTTCATAGGAATTTTTATATCATAAGAATATGACACTTCATTTCATCCAAGTGCTTCAGGGGTTTATTAGTTAAGTGGTTTGTACTAATACTTACACCTCTTTTATAAGTATAAACTCATTTCAGATTTTTGGATGGCACACAATAACATCTTCCAAGTTATGAAGAAAAATATTTTTAGTAACATTTACCATTTGACAATTTTGCTTTATATACTAATAATTTCAAGTGCTTTTGGACTCTTAGATCCATTTTCTGACAGGCTTATCATACCTGTGCAAATCCCACACGCACTATTTTGTACCAGGGGAAAAGCAGAGAGGAGCAGCATCTGTCATTAAAGAGAAGTAAAAATTAGAATTACCAGTCTGGTCTAAAACTTTGAAAGCTATAATTCTGTCAGATTACACAACGCACTCACGGAGTATTTCATTCTACAATTTAATAAGGATGATAAACACAGTTTTAGAATTACTGACACTTTTCACTAAGTTCTTGTTTTATTGGATTATTATCCTTTCTAATCATTGGTTTTCAGCTGCTTCTCCCTGATTTTGTTTTCTGTTGTGCTTTACTTAAGCTTTTTAGCAATGCATAGATGAATCCACACAATATCCTTTCTGCCTTGCCTGAGCATTCTTGCAATCGGCTCTTGAGAGCTGCAGTTCAGGCCTAACAAGTAAATGAGATGCTTCAAGACTACAATTATGTGATTACATTATGGTCTGAAACAGACAACAAGGAACCAACACCTATTATCTTGTTACCACATATTGTATACACATTCAAAATGCGCGACTGAAGATGTTTGGAGTACAGCTGGTCAACCTTTCTGGTATTTTACAAAGTGTATATATGGTAAAGAAAAATTACAGCAACATTTGCTGTGCAGCTGCTTAAAAACAATTATAGACTGTCAGATTTTGTTGAAAGATGAAAGAGTATTTACCATTTTGATTTGCTTTTGAAGTTACGGTATCAAGTTTTTTTTTTTCCTTCACCCCTTTTATTGAAAGAGCCAGCCGGTACCTTACTCACATGCCCAGACTTTGGGCTCCAGATACTGAGACCTGCTGTAAATCTCTGCTAGTTCCAAACTGATCAGGAGAGGAGAGGAAAGATGCACATTTGTAGGGGATAAGGGAACAATATCAAAACTTGGCTCTTACTGTTAAAGAGAGGTTGTTTTTAGCAGAAGTTGTGATCTTGTATACCTATATATATCAATGAAAGTATATACAAAGCACAAATTATGATGTCTTAAAGTTATAGGTCCCTACTCAGCAAAGTCTGTTACGCGTAGGCATAAGTGCTTTGCTGAATGGGTGTCGCGTTTGCTACAATGTTCCAAGTTTCCTATGGATTGCAGCTGTCTGAAACAGCTCGATTGCTGAAGTGACAGCCTTAAAAGGGTCGTGCAGCATATATGCCTTAACCCACAGGTAGGATTGTTCTACCAAAATGTGATTTTAAACCTTTTCAGGTATTTCAGTTGGAAGTACCAAGATTTTTCAATACAATATGGAAAATTATAAGGCAAAGGCTATTTCTGATGTTCTTTTCCTTCACAGTTATGTGGATAGAAAAGGATATTTATAGTAAGCACTTATGTGTGTGTTGTCAGCCTCAGCCTACTGAATGGCCCCAAACTTTGGCAAATTCAGTGTCACATTACTAGACCCCAAGCAAGAATTTTATGGAAAGAGAAATGTATAGGGGAAAGTTTACTGCTGAGAAATGTATTATCATAGGTGAAGACCAGAAGAAAGCATGTTCATATGTGTCCATGGCTTCTGGAGTTTTGCCACTCGTATCAGGATGTACGGCCAGGCATGGCTGAATTATTTGATCAAGAGTCGATCTGCTACGGACTTCCCTGCTAGAGAAGTCTGTGTCTCCAAGTAAGTTATTGAAAATCTTCTTTACCCACAGACATCTACTAAGACATAAAATCATTCACAACATGTTATGAAAATGGCTAGAAACAGACAAAGCATGAGTAAGTGGAATCCAAGATACTGTAGACACAGCTAAGTATTATTTAATACTTCTCTAGATGAAAAGATGTACTTGTGCTTACGTACATATGCAAGACTGGTGATAATGTATTGTTTAACTGATGATTGAAACACGTCAATTATATGTAAAATTATTCAAATAGTGGCACAAATACACATATATGTTTTAATTTTATAGCTAATAAATACAGTAGCAGTCCAGTTTCTAATTTAGTATGAATGCAAATAAATTTTAAATAGTCTTTTATTCTGTCTTTAACTGATGGAATAAAATTCTACTTACTTATATTAGCAGGAAATTCCCTCATTTAATAAATCAGAAGACTCTTTTTTGAGGTAAATGTGAAATTACCCCTAGTGTAGAGAGCCCACAGATAGCCAAGACATCACTTCAGCTATGAGGTGCAAAAGGAGGGCCACCTGAGGTAAATTTTGACTAGTATAAATAGACACTTAAGAATTAATTAGATAGCTGGGGTTTTACAGGGTTTCATTTTGTTGGAGCATTTGTAAGTGACTTTGGTGTTCCTCAAATACATTGAAGGGTTAAATGTTCTGCCTACAGCAGGTCTTTCCCTGAAATGGAGATGCCCTGATGCAACCGGTAAGGACTGAGAGGAAAGCAGCAATAGGGGGGAATTTCTCTGCATCCCTGTTCCCCAGATGGGAAGTCAGTGTGGAAAAGAAGAAGGAAATACAAATGAGTGTAAATGAGTGAAAACCAGAGAAAAGGGGGGGATGCACAGAACCGGGAGGGGAAGGCATTGAGATGTTGAGTAGGTTGTAAATAGGTGAAAGGAGAGTTATGGACCCAGGGTTGTAACATAAATTACAGGAACTAGTGCTTGTGGTAACCCGAGTGTTAGACCTGATGAGCTAGAAGATAACCTTTAAGACTTCTGCTCTAGATATAGCATCTTAGTAGCACTTCAGTCTTTTGGGGATTACTTTGTGGGGTGTAACACAGATTTCTTTTTCTCTCTTTGCTTTTGATCTCATTTTCTTTAGTTGTTAATATGTCTGTGTATACCAAACATCTCCTGGAAGGTGCTGGTGGGTTTTATGAAGACCACCAGCTCATCTATCAACCATGAAGAAAATAAGTACCAGCAAGCTTTCACTATTACCTCCTATTTGAATCCACTCACGGAAATGTAAAGCCTACATACTTATCCTTTGCATGTCTCACTGGTGCTATGGTTCATTGGTGACACAACAGAGGGGATGGATATGAGTCAGGAGGCTTTGGGTTTGTTCTTTGCTCTCCCAGCTGTATTGTGGTGTTTGGAGCAATTCACGCTTTTACGCCTCTGTTTCTTTAATTGTTATCAGAGAATACTGATGATGCAGGCTTTTGTAAAACACTTCATAAACCTTGGATGGCAGAGTATCAGAGACCTAATAATTATTAGCTAAAAATAATTTTAATTTTCAAATGTGATTTTTTAATACCAAATATTCCCTACAAACCTGAAGGAAATAGAAAATAATAATAATGATGATGATGATGATGATGATGATGATGATGATGATGATGATGATGATGATGATGATGATGATGATGATGATGATGAAAAATGATATCTCACTGCACTTAAAATTTTCACCCACTTTTTAGTGTTGTTTAATTTCAATCATTGTTTCTTATCAAAGTAAATATTAATTAGATGTTAGAGTACAAATGCTCAGATTGGCTTCATGTAGGTTTTTTTTTTTTTACTGCTTTATGCAGGAAAATCAAATAGTATATTATAATATATTCCTTCTGGATTAAGTAGTATTTTTAACATATACAATAAATTACTGCAAGTTATACAGTGGTAATAATGACAATATATTAAATTAATAATTATGTTATTTTCTGCTTTGAGTTGTGTTTGTACAGACAAAAATGCAGTGTAAAAATATTGATTTGGAAGCATGTTTCTAGTTAGAAAAATAATACTTTTACAAAAAGCTGCAGTTAAAATGTTTGTATTCATAATATAAGTATTGTTTTTAGAACACTATATTTATGACATACTGATATTCAAACAATATAAAGGATTTTACGTCTTTGCTTTCAACATTTTAAAGAATGTTATGTTACTACATGATGTATCTCTTCTCTCCCTTACTTTTACATGCTTGCACTGCAGACAAAACTATACTCTTAACTACTGTTAGCACTACAGAGCTGCACAGCTGATGGAGAGTAAGCTGGGTTTTATTGAGGCTTGTGAATCCCTAATGAAATTATCATTTAAATTCTAATTCCCTTCCTACCAGCGGCACTATGTGAAGCAGAGCGAGTGCTCAGATCACTGTCAGACCGCACTAAGCAACACCATGTGATGACAAGGACAGAGATAACGCGAGACTCCGTTTGGGCACTCGTGCTACGCACTTCTTGGGGTGCAGTCAGCAGAGCACTATTTAAACGTGTTGCTCAAATACCACTTGGCACATACACAGCTGCTCTCAGTGGAGGATTTGTAAAAAGGCCATCCAGCATCCTGGGGTCAAGGAAATCCTAGCCAGCTTCTTTTTTGACTGAGACAAAAACCCAGCCATTGTCTTGACAGACATTAAGAAAATCCACTTGCTGTGGGCTCAGAAGAACTGGGAGCTGAGGGAATTCATGTTTATACAAATGTGTTGCATGAGTAAATGCAATCATATACAATCTAAACACCTGCATACTCAAAACTATAGATTTTTCTACAGTTCTTTGGGTATCTTGCAATTAGTATCTACTTATACATTCAAATGCTAATTATAAATGTCCACTGAGACTACTCACTTAAGATCTTGATTTATATTCAGCCTTAACCGTCACTTCTAATTAATATTCCGTTTAAGCCTGTATAAATAGTATTTGCCATGATTTAAAGTAAAACATTTAGAACAGCAATAAAATAAGCAGATAAAATTTCCACGTGATGCATACTTTTTACACCCACAAAACAAACTCCCGTAATCCAGTACGTTTCCCATTTTTTGTTATCTTTTCCTGCTTCCTATGGAGCAGGGATAGATAGTTCTACATGCAAGAACATGTAACTCTAGGATCATAATTTATTTTTATTTATTTTACTGTTGACATTTGTTGTTTCATTGCTTGGGTTTTTTTTTTCATTGTGCTTTTGGTATTTTGCTATTTTTAAGAGAATATATTCTCACTGTTTTAGCTACTATTTCTTGTAATTTTCCTTTCCAATATCTCTGCACTCATCTGCAGGGGAAATTGAGCACTGCCTTATTTCTTGCACACAGAATGACCCAAAGAACTGACTCTGCAGTACGGCTTATCACTGTCAGGTCATTTCTGTTTTACCATATTAAAAGGAAAACCTAAATTTAGAATTGTTTTTCAAAAAAATGAGAGTATTTAGATTATGAATTTGACTCAGATACCTCTCAATATAATTCTCAAGATAATTGAGAAAATATCATGTAATATTCCTCATAAAAATAAAAAATAGGCCATAAAAAGACACTGAAGTAAAGTGACAGGCATAGCTTGAAACTAAAATCCACAACGTGTAGGAAGGACCTTTTCTCTTAACACCGGTGTACCTGAGCATTCAGCCAGCAGTAGCAGATCATACTCTATATGCCTTGTTGGCTGGGAAAAATGGGAAGATTAAATTTTAGGTTAAGGACATACCCAAGATAGTTGAGGTTATGCTCGTCATCTTCATATCTTCTCTGTGTTTGATACATGTAGTGTAGTAACATCTTCCTTTTAAAGGCTGAAGAGCTGCTGTTGTAGTTACTGTGAAACCTGTAGATGATTTTCCATAAATGCTTAGATATACGTGCTGAATACAGTTCAGAACAAGACAGGTTTTTACATGATTTGAATTAATTTATTTTACAGCTGGTAGTATTCCTTTACATCCATCACAATACTGATAGAAAAGAGCATTTTTCTTTCTCCCTAAGTGGGAATAATATTACAGTATAATTTTTAAGCAAATAACCCCCTAAGAATACAAGGTATCATATGAAATAATTAGATGGGATGGCAACAGGCTGTCCTCCAGGTTATTATAAGTAATATTGTAAAGTAATGAAACAATTCATTTCCTTTTCATTGACTAGGTTTGTTCCAGAATATGTTTTTTTTTGTGAAGGGAAACGCCATGTTTGTAAATATATGAAAAGTACAAATCATTTTAAGAACACCGTCTTTTCATTATGAAAATAAAGTGTCACATAATGACCTGAACTGTCAGTGATCCGAACTGATGCCAGCCAGACAGAAAAGATATCTGGTTTTCTGTGTTCAAGTTTCTGGGTTGAAACAGTCATACTAGATTTGGTTCCCTTCTGAAAGGCAATGGTTACAGCCTGGTGGCTTGAGTTCTATAAGACTGTTGCTAGATCAGCTTCTCTTTATCAAAATATTTTTGCTTAGACTTGATCCTAAGTATTTCACCCACTGGTGTTACTGATTTAATGAAAATGGGCTCTATATTTATGTTTTACCTGCAACAGTTTCTATTAGCATGTCTTAGTCACCACTGGCTTTCAGTGCCTGAGTGTTGTTATCATCTAATGATGATAATTTATATTTTTTTTGCAATGGGGTTGGCTGTGGCAGGGATTTTGTGAAGAAAAAAAGAAGTGTCTATTTCATTTTTAAAAAAGAAAGAGAACTGTAAAAAAAGTGATGATTAGGCTATTTATTTACTTCCCTGGTCACTGATAGAGAGGAAGGAAGCATTACTGCTCCTTTAAAAAAATACTTCTCAAGAAAGACAGTATCCAATATTGTCCTCAGTTCTATGTTTTAAAGAGCTTTACTGAATCACGAGTCACTCATGGCATTCTCAAGAGAAAATAAAGTGTAAGCAAACCTTACAGATGGGCCGGAGGAACGTTGAAGAGAGGCAGGGAGAAAAAATGAACTCCTTATGTTTTTTTTTTTAATGAGAACCGTGATTAACAGTGAATATCATCTGCCTTTTCTTTTAAAGCACATTTCTTGCCCTCATCGTTAAAATCAAGGGCAGATTCACTGGGGAGAAACAAGGGAACTTCAGTACCCTCCATTAGCTGCTGCCTGAGATTTGCCAACTCACAACATTTTGTTTCCATCCTTAACAAACAAAAAAATCACGGGGCCAGAGATGTCAGAAAACCAAAGTATATACAATTAACCCACCGCCTTCCTAAATCCTAATCTCAAAGCCACGATCACAATTTTTTTGGAGACTGATCGATGATGGCTGCCTTCTCGGGACTGGCCACAGGGACATCTGTACAGGGGATTTCAACTACCGCTGCAGCTGGAAGCGCACTCCTCAATGTGCACCAGGATGGTATTGGTAGTGTGCGATTTGTGGGAGTGTAAATCATGTGCACTCTGAAGGGCAGCTACAGGGGGGCTGAAATCTGAGTATACACAAGCCCATAATACATGATTTATGGCACCTCATGCACAAGCCACCTTGCAGCTCATCAACTCTGGCAATGCTGGCTCTCTCCACCCCACAGCCAAATTGCCAAATTACCACAACCCCCTTGTCACAGGTCACAGCCCAACATATTAACACAAAGTATCACTGATTCTTGGGTTTGATACATTTGTTACAAATCAAATGCAGCACCTTTCAGCTAATTCTGCCAAATCTGTCTATAATGTAAAGCTGGGTCTTGCACTGCTCCAGCGCAAACCCCCCATGCTGCGAGTTGGAGCCCAGAGTTATTAATCTGACAGAAAGGAGAATGAGCACGGGCACCATGGAAGCCGGCAGTGGGAAGGACTCGGGAGACGTCCCTTCGAAAGGTGGGAAGGACTCGGGATACCTCCCTTCTAAAGGTCTTCTGAGCAGCATCAAACAGCGGATTTTTTTTCCCTTCATTTATAGTAAAATATTCCTGCAGTGCTAAAAATTATATCATCATGTCTTGAAATATGTCAATAATACCTAATGTTTCTCAGTAAGATGTGCCCTATTTTAGCTGAAAGTTTTTACACATTTTGCAGGAAATATGTGATGAAATTCGGTAACCGATAGCATTCCGGAGAGTTGTACCTCTCTATCTTTTTCAAATAGGCATGAATCTGTGAAATACTGCTTTTGAAAAGCCAAAAAAAATGGATTTAGCTGATTCACCCTTTTAATTGCTGGCACAGCTGCTTTAAAAATACAGCTAAAATGAAGTCAAGATGACATTCTTATTCCGAGTAGGTGTGTCTTAATATCAGCAGCTATTTCTTTTCAGGTTATTTATTTGTGCTGACAGCATCCCAGTGATGTTCTTTTGAACTTGTAAAGGCATTCAGCTTTGAATCTTCTTGTCTGGTTCGTGGTTTAAGACGCTTGCTGTCAAATAGACTAAAGCAAGTCGAAATCCACATGAGCAAAATGGAGACATTTAGCAGCTCTAGGCCAGGCAGTCAGTGTGAGGAAGGGTGAAGTCTGTGTGTTCAGGGTAATCCTGAGATAAGCAAAGGATCGTGTTTCCTTTGTACATTGCTGCCATCTGCTGCATTTTATCAACAGGCTTGTGGAGTGTTTTTTTTCTTAATTGTAGTCGCAAGAGCTCGGAAAGCAGAACAAGCGTGACAAAATCTGTCTCTGCACCAGTTTCAAAGCACTCGATATTATTTTTAATTCAGTAGCTAAACACACCTCTCTCTCAATAGTCGCTCAGTTCAAACAATGTTTTCATAGCACAGAAAGGACTTTACAACTCAGTCATTTGCTTATATTTCCCATCATGCAAATTTGTTGCACTCCAAGAACAAGTTCTTCGCCCTGAACTGCCAAAGAAATGCAGCAAGGGGACAGAAAGATTGTTTACTGGTGTTCATGGTACAAAGTATATACTATACATTAATCATCTTCTTTGCTCAGATTAGTTAAATAAGTCATCCTAATTTGGGCAGAGCAGAGATTTAAGAGATTTATATAGAAGCTAAAGAAACCACATTCATGGCTGGTCCGATGGTAGTGGGTTAACAGAAATTATTACAGTTAGTTAAACTAACCTTTCTATATTCTACCCCACTGCTAACCTTGACTGGTCTTTTCTATGCCTTTTAGGTACCTGGTTTTCCTAACAGGTTGACAGCTGCTGGCCACATCTATTAGTCTGTAGCTAAAGCGTCCCTGTGTCTCCTCCAATAGACTGTGCTGTGACTGTCAGTTCTCATTAACTAGTGTAACTTTTACAGGAGATACGTCAGTACATGGTGCATTTGCCTCTGAAACAAAAACAAATAATTGTTCTACATATGGTGTAAGGAGCACTGAATTTCCAAATTTCTGGGCTTCTTTTGGCAGAAGTAATAAAGCCACGATTCTAGGTACTCAGGTGTCTAGGAACTCTAGGTGTTAAGAGTTAACAAAGGAAGCTACCTAAAAATAGGGATGATAAACCTGGCTATGTAACCAAATGAAAATCCTAGTGATTAACCCTAGTTGCCTGATTCATACAATTTTCCTGGACCTTCCAAAAGGTTCTTAAGCAATTGTATGGTGCTGCTACCTGTAGCTAAGCCGCTGCCGGGTATCACAGCAGAAGCTCTGCACTCCAGTGGCAGGGGAAGCAAGACGTCTCTTATTGACAGGTCTGGACCTATGAAGCTGACTGCATGCTTCACTTGAGCACATGGGTGAACCCCGCTGAAGTCAATGAATGACATTGCTTTCTGTAAGTGGGTAATATAGTATATAATACCCTGCAAAGACTTGTTTTTTTACCATCCTCTGCCATTTGCTCCAGGTAACTACTTTTTCTTTCTGCTTCACCTCCCCCCCACCAAAGCTTAGATTTTTATCAAGATTAGTTGACAACTTCCTGGTAAATTTTTACTTCACCAATATTTTATGATCTCCTTTGAAATACAGCTTTTATGTTTCTCTGTTCTGAATACAAAACGGTACTGATGATGGCTTTAGATAAAGGCAACAAGAGAAAATAGTACATACATGTGGGTAAGATTTAGGTAGTCAGTAAGTGTTACCTAACCTGCAGAGAGTAAAACAGAAAAAAGGAAACAAAGACCTTTACATTTAAGAAGCCAAGGAGAATTGGGAAGGAAATACTGACGCAGAGAAATGCAAGTTACACCCTGGTGGGAGATAGTGAAAGGTGGGAAAGGGCATAGAACTTGCAGAAGCATTGCTCTCTAGTAAGACTTACTAGCACTCAAGAAGGATATTTTGTAGGGGACGCCACACATTTATGATTGTTTTAAAGATGAATTTCTTAAGACTGCAGACTGATTTCTGTGGAGACATTCCTAAATGAAAAAGGGCATAACTTAATTCCTTTGAGAAACCCAGGGTTCGAACTAAGCACGGAGGACGAAGAGACTTATGTGCAACGTCCTTGGCCCCCCCTTTAGCTGCCTCAAATGAGGAAGAAAAGAACTAAGCAAACAAGGAAAGTGGAACAGAATCCGGGAGAAAAGTAAAACAGAGGCGCGTGGACAGAGGGCCTTAGCCAATCGAGGTGAGGGGCGTTGTGCGTGAGCAAGGGAGCCGGACCAATCGTAATGTTTTTGACTGTGCATGCTTTTGCTGCGAGCCTATATATACTCTGTGAAAATATTAAATAAGGGAGAACGATCATACTCACATTGAGACTTCATCGTTACTCCGGGTCCGTCTCCCACTCCGACATCTGGTAGCAGAAGATGGTTCAGCGCGACTGAGTTCTCCGAGACTGCGGTAAGCAGCTAGAGGAGGGGAGTGGGAAACTTCGGCTGGGAGTTGCACCGGCTCTGTGCAACGACAGGAGCCGGACAAACGGTGTGAGGTCGCTCCTCACCTCCCAGGTGTCGCTATGGAAATAGAAGCGGCAGCCACGCTACTCGCTGGNTGTCGCTATGGAAATAGAAGTGGCAGCCACGCTACTCGCTGGAATCCTCTCTAAGAGAGGGGTTGAAGCATCAGCGGGACAGTTGCTCAAGTTGATTAAATTGGGACAGAGATGGGGTCATTTTTCTGACACACATATGTTGTTTTCGGTCTCGGAATGGCGGGAATTTGGAGGGACAATGTGGTATAAAATAATTGAAGGCGACGAAAAAGATGAAAAAGAAATAAAAGCCGTCCGTGGGTTATGGAATACAGTGTTAAAGACTTTGAAAGCCATGAAAGCAGAACGGGAAGTAGCCTGTGCAGCAGCTCTAATGCTAAGCCCAGGAGCCGCTGTCACACCACCTCCAAGTAAGCCTGGACCTATTGCATGGCTTTTTGGTCTATCCGCTGTCAAGGGCATGACAGGAACAGTTTGTCAAAACGTATCTGAGGTTCGAGATAAGTTCGAGCGCGGAAAAGACCTGCGGCCCGACCCTCCACAAAGCGCGGGAAAAGAGGAAGTAGCTGCAGAGAAGTCAGCGTCAGACAATAACCATCATACGGAAGTGCCGCCACCAAAAACTCCAGCAGGGGAGGAGGCAAAAGCCACAGCTGACCTCATCGAGCTGGGAGGAGCGGCGTGCAGACCTCCGCCGGCAGCGCCGCCCCCGCCAATTCCCACGGCCCCGCCCGCGGCGCCGCCTCTCCCGCCGCCTCCGGCCCCTTTGCATCCGCCATCGCCCTCGTCTGCGGAATCGTCTAGGCCGCCGGCTCCACCTGCTGGCGGGAGTGGGACACCAGCACCTGATGCCGTGGGTAGGCTGTTGCAGTCGGTGCTGCAGCGGCTTGAGACGTTAGAAACAACTAATAAACCAGCAGATGGCAGGCCTTCCTGGTTAATGAACTCGACAGTGCCTCCGAGAACCGCACGGTGGAGTGGCGTTATAAGAGGTGCTATATTAGA